>JAIUJO010000798.1:145000-150000 GCA_023846275.1 Vanilla planifolia
GATGATAAAGAAGAAGTAGAAGAAGAAGAGCAAGAAGAAGAAGAAGAGGAAGGAGAAGAAGAAGAAGAAGAGGATGGAGAAGAAGAAGTAGAAGAAGAAGAAGAAATTGATGAAGAAGAACACGACAAAAAAAAAAAGGAAGAAGAAGAAGACGAAGAAGAAGAAGTCGAAGAAGAAGAAGAAGATGATGATGATGAAGAAGAAGAAGAAAAGAAGGAGAAGAAAAAGAAGAAGAAGAAGAGATAAAAGAAGAGGCAAAAGAAGAAATAGAAGGAGGAGAATAAGAAGAAGAATAAGATGATAAAGAAGATGAAGGAAAAAAAAGAAGAAGAAGAAGAATAAAATGAAGAAGAAGACGAAGAAGAAAGATCGAAGAAGACGAAGAAGAAGAACAAGAAAATGAAGAAGATGGAGATGGTGATGATGAAGAAGAAGAAGATGAAGAAGAAGAAGAAGAAGAAGAAGAAGAAGAAGAGGAAGTGGAAGAGGAAGAGGAAGTAAAAGAAGAAGAAGAAGAAGAAAAAGACAAAGAAGAAGAAGATGATGATGAAAACAAAGAAGATGAAGATAAAGAAGTAGAGGAAGAAAAAAAAGAAGAAGTCTTAGAAGCACAAGAAGAAGAGGAAAAGATGTAGAAGTAGAAGTCAAACAAGAACAAGATGATGAAGGTAAAGAAGACGAAGAAAAACAAAAGCAAGAAGAAGACAAAAAAGAAGAAGGTGAGGAAGAAAAAGAAGAAAATGAAGGCGAAGAAGAAGAAGAAGAAGAACAAGAAGAAGACAAAGAAGAAGAAGAAGAAGAAAAAGAAGAAGAAGAAGAAGGAAGAATAAGAAGATACTGAAGAAGAAGAAGAACAAGAACAAGAAGGAAATGAAGAGGAAGAGGCAGAAGAAGAAGAAGAAGAAGAAGAAGAAGAAGAAGAAGAAGAAAAAGAAGACTATGATGAAGAAGGAGAAGTAGAAAAAGATGAAAAGGTAGAAGAGGAAGTATTAGAAGAAGAAGAAGAGGAAGAACAAGAGCAAGAAGTAGAAGAAGGAGAAGTCGGCGAAGAAATAGTTTAAGAGGAAGAAGAAGTAGAAGGAGACGGAGAGAAAGACATGGAAGAAGAAGAAGTTGATGATGAAGAAGAAGAAGATGGTGAAGATGACGAAGAAGAAGAAGAAGTAATAATAGAAGAAGGAGAAGAAGTAGAAGGGGAAGAAGAAGAAGAAGAAGAAGAAGAAGAAGAAGAAGAAGAAGAAGAAGAAGAAGAAGAAGACGTAGAAGAAGAAGAAGAAGATGATGAACAAGATGAAGAAGTGCAAGAAGGAGAAGAAGGGAAGAAGAAGAAGAAGAAGACTAAAAAGAAGAAGAAGAAGAAGTGGATTACAAAGAAGTACAAGAAGAAGAAGAAGAAGAAGAAGAAGAAGAAGAAGATGAAGAAGAAGGAGGAGGGGAAGAAGAAGAAGAGGACTAGAAGAAGAAGAAGAAGAAGCCATAAAAGAAGAAGGAGAAGGAGAAGAAGAGGAAGAAGAAGAGGAAGAAGTAGAAGAAGAATAAGAAAATTAAGAAGTAGAAGAAGACAAAGACTTAGATGAAGAAGAAGAAGAGGAAGAGAAAGAAGAAGAAGAAGAAGAAGTAGTTAAGAAAGATCAAGAAGAAGAAGAAGATTAAGAAGACGAAGAAGAAGAAAACTAAGAAGAAGAAGACAAAGAAGACGAAGAGGAAGATGACGAAAAGAAGGCGAAGAAGAAGAAAAAGAAGTAGAAGAAAAAAAATGAAGAAAAAGAACAAGAACAACAAGAACTTGAAGAATAAGAAGATGAAGAAGAAGAAGAAGAAGAAGAAGAAGAGGAAGAAGAAGGCAAAGAAGGGGAAGAAGAAGGCAAAGAAAAAGAAGAAGTGGAAGAGGAAGAAGAAGAAGAAGATCAAGACGAAGATGTAGTAGGAAGAGATGAAGAAGAGGAAGAACAAGAAGAAGAAGAAAAAGAAGAGGAAGAAGAAGAAGAAGAAGAAGAAGAAGTAGAAGAAGAAGAAGAAGAGGAAAGAGATAAGGAGAAGAAGAAGGAGAAAAAGAAGACGGAGAAGGGGAAGAAGGAGAAGAAGAAGAGGAAGAAGAAGAAGGACAATAAGAAGTAGATGACAAAGAAGAAGAAGAAGAACAAGATGAAGTAGGTGGCAAAGAAGAAGAAGAAGAAGAAGAAGTAGTAGAAGAAGAGGAAGAAGAAGTAGAAGAAAAAGAAGTAGTAGAAGATGAAAAAGAAGAAGAAAAAGAAGACAGTGACAAAGGAGAAGTAGAAGAAGATGAAATGGAAGAATATGAAAGCATTAGAAGAAGAGGAAGAAGTAGAAGAAGAAGGAGAGGATGACGAAGAAGAAGTTTAAGAAGTGGAAGAAGACGTTGAAGGCAAAGAAGAGCAAGAAGATAAAGAAGGAGAAAAGGAAGAAAAAGACGAAGAGAATGACAAAGAAAAAGAAGAAGTAGAAGAAGAAGAAGGAGAAGGTGAAGAAGGAGAAGTAGAAGGAGAAGGAGAAGACAAAGAAGAAGTAGTAGAAGAAGAAGACGAAAAAGATGAAGAGGAGCAACAAGGAGAAGAAGGGAAGAAGAAGAAGAAGAAGAGGAAGAAGAAGATAAAGAAGAGGACGAAGAAGTACAAGAAGAAGAAGAAGAAGAATATGATGAAGAAGAAGGAGAAGAAAAGAAGAAGAAGAAGAAGGAGAAGAATATGATGAAGAAGAAGGAGAAGAAGAAAAAGAAGAAGAAGAAGAAGGAGAAAGAGAAAAAGAAGAAGATGATGAAGAAGAAGATGAAGAGGAAGAAGTAAAAGAAGAGGAGGAAGATGATGATGATGAAGAAGTAGAGAAAGAAGAAGAAGAAGAAGAGGAAGAAGATGAAGAAGATGAAGAAGAAGAAGAAGAAGAAGAGGTTGAAGATGGAAACAAAGAAGAAGGAGGACGAGAAGAGGAAGAAGAAGAAGAAGAAGAAGAAGAGGGCAAACAAGAAGACGAAGAAGAAGAAGAAGGCTAATAAGAGAAAGAAGAAGAAGAGGAAGAAGAAGAAGAATAAGAAGAACAAGAAGAAGAGAAGAAGAATAAGTAGAATTTGTAGTAGATGATGAAGAAGACATAAAAGAAGAAGAAGTAGAAGTAGAAGTAGAAGAAGAAGAATAAGAAGAAAAAGGAGGAGGAGAAGAGGAAGAAGAAAAAAAAGAAAAAGACAAAAAAGGAGGGTTAGAAGAGGGAGAACAAAAAGAAGGAGAAGGAGAAGGAGAAGAAGGAGAAGAAGAATTAGAAGAAGAAGATGAAGAACAAAAATAAGTAGAAGAAGAAGTAGAAGAAGAAGAAGAGATGAAGAAAAAGAAGAAGAAGAAGAAGAAGAAAATGAGGAGGAAGAAGATAAGGAAGTGGAAGAAGAAGAAGACAAAAAAGAAGAAGAAAAAGAAAAAGAAAAAGTAGAAGAAGATGAAGAAGAAGAAAAAGAAGATGGAGAACAAGAACAAGAAGAAGAAGGAAAAGATGATTATGATGAAGGAGAAGACAAAGTAGAAGAAGAAGAAAATGAAGAGGAAGTAGAAGTTGAACTAGAAGAAGAAGAGGAGGAGAAGCAAGAAAAGAAGAAGAAGAAGAAGAAGAAGAAGAAGAAGATGAAGTAGAAGAAGAAGAAGAACAAGAGCAAGAAGAAGAATAAGAAGAAGAAGAAGAAGAAGAAGAAGAAGATGAGGGAGAAGAACAAGATGAAAGAGTAGAAGGAGAAGAAGGCAAAGAAGAGTAAGAAGAAGAAGAGGAACAGGAAGAAGAAGAAGAAGAACAACAAGGACAAGAGGAAGAAGACAAAGATGAAGAAGAAGAAAAAGGAGTAAAGGATGAAGAAGAAGAAGAAGAAGAAGAAGAGGAGGAGGAGGAGGAGGAAGAATGTGAAGGAGTAAGAGAAAAATGAGGAGGAGATGAAGAAGTTGAAGAGAAGAGGAGGAAGAAGAAGAAGACAAAGCAGAAGACGTAGAAGAAGAAGAAGAAGAAGAAAAGGAAGAAGAAGAAGAAGAAGAAGAAAAGGAAGAAAAAGAAGAAGAAAAGGAAGAAAAAGAAGAAGAAGAAGACGAAGAAGAAGAAGAAGAAGAAGAAAAACAAGACCAAGAGGAAGAACAAGAAGTAGAAATAGAAGAAGAAGAAAAAAGTTAAAGAAGTTGAAGAAGAAGAAGAAGAAGAAGACGAAGAGGTTGAAGAAGAAGAAGTAGAAGGACAAAAAGAAGAAGAAGAACAACAGGAAGAAGAAGATGAAGAAGAACAAAAAGAAGAGGATGAAGAATAAGGACAAGAAGATGAAGAAGAAGACAAAGAAGTAGAAGATGAAGTAATAGAAGAAGAAGACAGATGAAGGCGAAGAAGAAGAAGAACTAGAAGAAGAAGAAAAAGAAGAAGAAGAAAAGGAAGAAGAACAAGAGGAGGAGGAAAAAGAAGAAGAAGAAGATGATGATGATGTATAAGAAGAAAAAGGAGAAGAACATGCATAAGATTAATAAAATGGAGAAGAAGAAGAAGAGGAAGAAGTAGCTAAAGAAAAAGCAAAAAGAGGAAAAGAAGGGGGGGAAAGAAGAAGAAGAAAAAATAATGAAAAACGTACCAATAAGAAGAAGAAGAAGAACAAGAAGAATAAGAAGAGGAAGAATGAGAAGAAGGAGGAGAAGAAGAAGAAAAAGAAGAAGAAGAAGAGGAAGGAAACAAAGAGGAGGAAGAAGAAGTAAGAAAAAAAAGTAATATGAAGAAGAAGACAAAGAAAAAGAAGTAGTGGAAGAAGAAGAAGGAGACGAAAAAGAAGAAGTAGAAGAAGTAGAAGAAGAAGAGTAAGATGAAGAAGAAGAAGAGGAAGAAGAAGAAGAAGAAATTGATGAAGAAGAAGATGACAAAATAGATGAAGAAGACAAAGAAGAAGTTGAACATGAAGAAGAAGAAGAAGAAAAAAGAAAGAGAAGAAAAAGAAGAAGAAGAAGAAGAAATAGAAGAAGAGGAAGAAGAAGAAATAGAAG
>JAIUJO010000798.1:160000-170000 GCA_023846275.1 Vanilla planifolia
GGAGAGGAAGAAGAAGAAGAACAAGTAGTAGAGGAATAAGAAGAAGAAGGAGAAGTAGAAGGATAAGAATAAGAAGAATAAGAAGAAGAATAAGAAGAAAGAGGAGGAGGAGGAGGAGAAGAAGAAGAAGAAGACAAAAAAGAAGAAGAGGAAGAAGAACAAGAAGAAGAAAAAGAGGAAGCAGAAGTTAATGATGATGATGATGATGATGAAAACGAAGAAGGAGAAGCTGTAGTAGAAGAAGAAGCAGTAGATGAAGATGAAGAAGAAGAAGAAGAAGAAGAAGAAGAAGAGGTAGAAGAAGAAGAAGGAGAAGAAGAAGAAGAAGTAGAAGAACAAAAAGGAGGTGGAGAAGAAGAAGAAGAGCAAAAAGGAGGAAAAGAAGGAGGAGGAGGCGAAGAAGAAGAAGAAGAAGAAGAAGAAGAAGAAGAAGAAGAAGAAGAATAAAAAGGAGGTGGAAAAGAAAGGGGAGGACAAGAAGAAGAAGAAGAAGAAGAGGAAGGATACTAAGAAAAATAAGGAGAAGAAGAAGAAGAAGATGAAGAAAAGAAAAATGAAAAAGTGGAAGAAGAACAACAAAAGTAAGAAGAAGAGCCCAAAAAGAAGAAAAATAGCACAAACAAGAAGGAGAAGAAGAAGACGAAGTAGGAGAAGAAGAAGAAGTAGAAGAAGGACACACAGAAGAAGAAGAAGAAAACGATGATGATTGAGAAGAAAACAACGAAGAAGAAGATGAAGTAGAACAAAGAAGGAAGAAAAAGAGCTTGAAAAAGAAGAAGGAGAATAAGAAGAAGTAGAACAAGAAGAAGAAAAAGGGAAAGAAAAAAAATGAGAGAAGTAGAAGAAGAAGAAGAAGAAGAAGATGACAAAGAAGAACACGGAGAAGTGGAAGAAGGAGAAGACAAAGAAGAAGAAGAAGAAGAATAAGAAGTGGAAGAAGAAGAAGAAGAAGAACAACAAGAAGAAGAAGAAGAAGAAGAGAAAGAAGAAGAAGAAGAAGAAGAAGAAAAAGAAGAAGTTCATGAAGATGATGAAGAAGAAGAAGAAGTTGATGAAAGAACAAGAAGAGGGAGAAGAAGCAGAAGAAAAAGCAGAAGAAGAAGTAGTAGAAGAAGTAGGGGAAGAGGAATAAAAAAAAGACGAAGTGGAAAAAGAACAAGAAGATGATGAAGTAGTAGAAGAAAAAGAAGAGGAAGAAGAGGAGAAATAAGAAGAAGTTGAAGCAAAAGAAGGAGAAGGAGTAGATGAAGCAGAAGAAGAAGAATAATAAAAAGAAGAAGAAAAAGAAGAAGAAGAAGAAGGAGAATAAGTCAAAGAAGAAGAAGAAAAAGAAGTCAAAAAAGAAGAAGAAAAGAAGAAGAAGAAGAAAACGAAGAAGAAGAAGAAGAAGAAGAAGAAGAATAAGAAGAAGAAGGAAAAGATGAAGAAGAAGACAAAGAAGAAGAAGAAAAAGGAGAAGAATAAGAAGAAGAATATGAAGAAGAAGAAGAAGAAGGAGAAGGAGGAGGAGGAGGAGAAGTAGAAGAAGAAGAAGAAGAAGAAGAAGAAGATGATGATGATGATGATGAAAAAGATGGAGAGAAAAGATAATGAAAGTGGTGAAGAAGAAGAAGAAGAAGAAGACGAAGAAGACGAAGAAGAAGAAGAAGAAAGGGAAGAAGAAGAAGAAGTAGTAGAATAATAAGAAGAAGAAGAAGAAGTAAAAGATGAAGAAAAAGAAGAAGAAAAAGAAGAAGACAAAGAAGAAGAAGACGAAGAAGAAGTAGAAGAGGAAGTAGAAGAAGAAGAAGAAGTAGAAGAAGAATTTGAAGTGCAAGAAGTTGTAGAAGAAGAAAATGAAGAAGAAGATGATGAAGAAGATGAAGAAATAGAAGAAGAAGAAGAAGAAGAAAAAGAAGAAGAAGACGAAGAAGAAGAAGAAGAAGAGAAGAAGAAGAAGAAGAAGAAGAAAAATAAAAAGAAGAAAAAGAAGAAGTTCAAGAAGTTTAAGAAGATCAACATGGACAAGAAGGAAAAAAAGTAGAATAAGATGAAGAAGAATGAGAAGAAGAAAAAGAAGAAGGAAAGAAGAAGAAGAAGAAGAAAAAGAACAAAAAGAAGATGAAGAAGAAGGAGAAAAAGAAGAAGAAGAAGAAGTAGAAGAGGAAGAGGAAGACGTCGAAGAAGAAGAATAATAATAATAAGATGAAGAAGAAGAAGATGATGATAATGATAGAGAAGAAGAACAACAAGAAGAAGAAGGTGGAGAAGAAAATGAAGGAGAAGAAAAGAAGAAGATGAAGGGGAAGAAGAAGAAGTAAAAGACAATGAAGAAGAAGAAGAAGAAGAAGAAGAAGAAGGTGATGATGAACAAAAGGAAGAAGAAGAAAAAGAAGATAAAGAAAAAGAAGGAGGAGGAGAAGATTAAGAACAAGAAGAAGAAGAAGAAAATGAAGCAGAAGAAGGTGAAGGAGAAGAACATGAGGAAGAACAAGAAGTGCAAGAATAATAAGAAGAAGAAGAAAAAGCATAAGGAAAGGAAGAAGAAGAAGAAGAACAAGTAGAACAAGAAGAAGAAAAAGAAGAAAACAAGAAGAAGAAGAAAAGGACGAAGAAGAAGAAGAAGAAGAAGAAGAAGAAGAAAAGGAGGAAGAAGAAGGCAAAGAAGAAGAAGAAGAAGAAGAAGAAGGCAAAGAAGAAGAAAAAAAAGCTGAATAAAAAGAAAAAGAAATAGAAGAAGAAGAAGAATTGGAAGAAGAAGAAGATGAGGAAGAAGAAGAAGAAGAAGAAGAAGGAGAAGAAGAAGTGGAAGAAGAAGATGATGATGATGAAGAAGAAATAGAAGAAGTAGAAGAAGAAGATTATGAGGAAGTAGAAGAATAAGAGGATTAAGAAGAAGAAGAAGAAGAAAAAGAAGAACAAGAACAAAAAGAAGAAAATGAAGAAGAAGAAGATAAAAAAGAAGAAAAAGAGGAAGAAGACAAAGAAGAAGAAGGCGAAGAAGAAGAAAAAGAAGAAGAAGAAGAAAATGAAGAAGAAGAAGCAGAAAATGAAGAAGAAGAGATGGAATAGAAGAAAAAGGAGAAGTAGAAGAACTAAAGAATAAGAAGAAGAAGAAGAAGACGTTGAAGAAGAAGAAGAAAATGAAGTAGAAGAAGAGGAAAAAGAAGAAGAAGAAGAAGAAGAAGAAGAAGAAGCAGAAGAAGAAGAAGAAGACGAAAAAAATAAGTTGAAGAAAAAGATGTAGAAGAAGAAGAAGATGAAGCAGAAAAAGAAGAAGAAGAAGTAGAAGGTGGAGGAGAACAAGAAGTAGAAGTAGAAGTACAAGAAGAAGAAGTAAAAGAGAAAGAAGAAGAAAAAGACAAAGAAGAAGAAGTCGAAGAAGTAGATGAAGAAGAAAAAGAAGAAGAAGAAAAAGAAAAGAAGAAGTAGAAGAAGAAGAAGAAGAAGACGAACAAAAAGCCGATGAAGAAGAAGAAGAAGAAGAAGAGGAACAAGAAGAAGATGAAGTTGAAGAAGAAGAAGAAGAAAAAGAAAAAGAGAAAGTAGAAGATGAAAAACAACAAGAACAAGAAGCAGAACAAAAAGAAAAAACAGAAGAAAAAACAAAGAAGATCAAGAAGAAGGTGAAGAAGAAGTGGAAGAAGATGAAGAAGAAGAGGACGAAGAATTCAGAGAAGAAGATGACGAAGAAGAAGAAGAAGAAGATGATGATGATGAAGAAAATGAAGAAGAAGACGAATTACAAGAAGAAGAGAAAGAAGAAGTAGAAGAAGAAGAAAACGATTAAAAAGAAGTAGTTGAAGAAGAAGAAGAAGATTATGATGATGATGAAAAAGAAGAATAAGAAAAAGAAGGAGGAGGAGAAGAAGAAGAAGAAGAAGGAAAAGAAGAAGACAGAGAAGAAGAAGAAGAGGAAAATGAGGAAGAATTAAAAGAAAAATAAGAAAAAGAAGATGAAAAAGAAGATGAATATGATAAAGAAGAAGTAGTAGACAAAGAAGAAGAAGAAGAAGATGATGAAGACAAAGAAGATGAAGAAGAGGAAGAAGAAAATGAAGAAGTCAAAGAAAAAGAAGAGGAAGAATAGTACAAAGAGGAAGAAGAAGAAGAAGAAGTAGAGGAAATACAAGAAGAAGAAGAAAAAAAAGGAAGAAGATAGAGAACTAAAAGAAGAAGAATAATAAGAAGAAGTAGAAGAAGTAGAAGAAGAGGAATAAAAAAATTGAAGTAGAAAAAGAACAAGATGAAGGAGAAGAAAAAGATGAAGAAGAAGAAGAAGAAGGAGAAGAAGAAAAGGAAGTTGAAGAAGAAGAAGAAGAGGAAGAAGAAGAAGAAGAAGGAGAAGAAGTCGAAGAAGAAGGAGAAGATGATGAAGAAGATAAAGAAGAAGAAGAAAAACAAGTAGAAGAACAAGATTATGAGGAAGTGGAAGAAGAAGAACACAAAGAACAAGTAGAAAAAGAAGAAGAAGAAGATAACAAAAGACGAAAAAAAAGAAGAAGAAGACACAGAAGAAGAAGAGAAAGAAGAAGAAGAAGAAGAATAAGAAGTTGATGATGATGAAGAAGAAGATGATGAAGAAGAAGAAAAAGAAAAGAAGGTGAAGAAGAACAAGTAGAAGGAGAAGAAGCAGAAGAAGAAGTAGGAGTATAAGAAGAAGAAGAAGAAGAAGAAGGAGAAGGAGAAGAAGAAGAAGAAGAAGAAGAAGAAGAAGAAGAAGAAGACGAAGTTGAAGCCGAAGAAGAAGAAGAAGAAGAAGAAGAAGAAGAAGAAGAAGAAGAAGAAGAAGACGAAGAAGAAGAGGATGAAGGAGAAGAAGAAGAAGGAGAAGATGAAGAAGGAGAAGAAGAAGAAGAAGAAGAAGATGATGATGATGAAGAAGAAGGATAAGAAGGAGAAGTAGTATTTGTAGAAGAAGATGAAGGATAGGAAGGGAAAGAAGAAGGAGAAGAAGAAGAAAAAGAAGAAGAAGAAGTAGAAGACGAAGAAGGAGAAGGAGGAGAATAAGCAGAAGAAAAAGAAGAAGATGAAGAAGTTGATGAAAAAGTAGTATTAGAAGAAGAAGAAGAATTAGAAAAAGAAGATAAAGCGAAGGAATAGGAAGAAGAAGAACAAGAAGAAGAAGAAGAGAAGAAGAAGAAGAAGAAGAAGAAGAACTAAAAGAAAAAGAAGAAGAAGAAGAAGGAGGAGGAGAAAAAGTAGAACAATAACAAAACAAAGAAGAAGAAGAAGAGAAAGAAGAAGAAGATGGAGGAACAGAAGAAGGAGAAAAAGAAGAAGAAGAAGAAAAAAAAGAAGAGGAGCAGGAAGAAGAAGAAGAAGAAGAAGAAGAAGAAGAAGAAGAGGAAGAAGAAAGACAAGAAGATGGAGAAGGAGAAGAACTTGAAGGAGAAGAAGAAGAAGAAGATAAAGATGAAGAAAGAGAAGATGGAGAAGAAGAAGAAGAAGAAGAAAAAAATGAATAAGAATAAGAAGACAAAGAAGACGAAGATGATGGAAAAGATGATGAAGAAAAAGTCCAAGATAAAGAAGAAGAATAAGTAGAAGAAGAACATAACAAAAAAGAAGAGGAAGAAGAAGAAAAAGAGGAAGGAGAAATTAAGTAGAAGAACAACAACAAGAAGAAGTAGTAGTAGTAGAAGAAGAAGAAAAGAAGAAGAAGAAGAAGAAGAAGAAGATGATGATGATGATGAAGAAGATGAAAAAGAGGTACAAGAAGAAGAAAAAGTAGAAGAAAAAGAAGAGGAAGATGAAGAAAAGTAGAAGAGAGAGAAGAAGAAGAAGAAGAAGAAGAAGAAAAAGAAGAGAAAGAAGAATACGAAGAAGAGGAAGAAGAAGATTCAAAAGAAGAAGAAGAAAAAGAAGGAGAATGAGAAGAAGAAGAAGAAGAAAAAGAAGAAGCAATTCAAGAAGAAGAAGAAGAAGAAGTAGAAGATGATGATGATAAAGAAGAAGAAGAAGAAGAGGAAGAAGACAAACAAGAAGAAGAAGTAGAAGAAAAAGAGAAAGAAGAAGAATAAGATGATGAAGACAAAGAAGAAGAAGAAGAAGAAGAAGAAGAAGAAGAAGAAGTCAAAGACAAAGAAGAAGAAGAAGAAGAACATGATGATGATGATGATGAAGAAAAAGAAGAAGAAGAAGAAGAAAACAATGAAAATGAAGAAGAAGGAAAAGAAGATGAAGAACAAAAAGAAGGTGAAGAAGAAGTAGAAGAAGTAGAAGAAGAGGAAGAAGAAGTAGAAGATGAAGAAGAAGAAGAAGATGATGAAGTAGATGTAGTAGAAGAGAAAAAAGATGGGGAAGTAGAAGAAGAAGAAGATGAAGAAGAAAAAGAAGAAGAAGGAGACGAAGAAGTAAAACTAGATGAAGAAGAAAAGGAAGAATTATGAAGAAGAAGAAGAAGAGAAAGAAAAAAAGGTGGAAAAAGTAGAAGAAGAAGAGGAAGAAGTTGATGAAAATGTAAAAGAAGAAGAAGAAGAAGTGGAAGAATGAGAAGAAGTAAAAGAAGAAGAAGAACTTGAAGAAGAAGGTGAGTATTTTGAAAAAAATGAGAAGAAGACATAAAAGAAGAAGAAGGCGAAGAAGAAGAAGAAGACGAAGAAGATGAAGAAAAAGACAAAGAAGAAAATGAAAATGACGAAGTAGAAGAAAAAAAGAAGAAGATGAAGTGGAAGAAGAAGAAGATGAAGATGAAGAACATGAAAAATAAGAAGACAATGAAGTAGAAGGAGAAGAAGATGTAAAGAAAGAAGAAAAAGAAGAAGAAGAAGAATAACAACAAGGACAAAAAGAAGAAGAAGAAGGAGAAGATGAAGAATAAGAAGAAGACGAAAAAGAAGACAAAGAAGAAGAAGAAGAAGAAGAATAACAACAACAACAAGAAGAAGACAATGAAGACGAAGACAAAGAAGAAGAAGAAGAACAAGAAGAAGAAGAAAAGTAGTAAAAGAAGAAAAAAAGGAAGAAAGGGATGAAAAGAAGAAGAAAAAGAAATAGTAATAGAACAAGGAGTAAAGGAAGAAGAAGGAGAAAAAGAAGAGAAGTAGAAGGTGAAGAAGAAGATGAAGATGAAGACAAAGAAGGTTAAAAAGGCGAAGAAGAAGAAGAAGAAGAATAGGAAGAAGATGAATTCAGAAATGAACAAAAAGAAGGAGAGGAAAAAGAGGAAGAAGAAGAAGAAGAAGAAGAAGAAGAATTCAAAAAAGTATAGAATGAAGAAGAAGAAGGGGAAGAAGAAGAAAAGTTGCAGTAGAAGTAGAAGACAAAGATTAAGAAGAAGAAGAAAGAGAAAAAGAAGAGGAAGATGGTGAAGGAGAAGAAGAAGAATAGTAAGATGAAGAAGAATAGAAAGAAGAAGAAGAAGAAAGAAGAAGAAGAAGAAGAAGAAGAAGAAGAAGAAGAAGAAGAAGAAGAATAGGAACAAGAAGGAGAAGACGAAGAAGAAGACGATGTTGATGATGAAGAAGAAGAAGTAGATGAAGAAGAAGTTGAAGAAGTAGAAGAAGGAAAATAAAATGAAGAAGAAGAAGAAGAAAAAGAAGAAAGAAAGATGAAGAAGAAGAAGAAGAAGAAGGAGAAGGAGAAGAAGAATAAAAGAAGAAGAAGTAGAAGAAGAAGGCGACGACAAAGAATAAGAAGATGAAGAAGCAGAAGAAGAAGAAGAAGAAGAAGAAGAACAAAAAGAAGAAGTAGATCATGGAGAAGAAGAAGAAGAAGAAGAAAAAGAAGTAATAGAAGAAAAAGGAGAGAAGATGAAGGCAAAGAAAACTAAAACGAAGAAAAGAAAGAGAAGAAGAAGAAGAAGAAGGAGAAGGAGAAGAAGAAGAAGAAGAAGAAGATGGAGTAGTGGAAGAAGAAGAAGAAGATAATGATGAAGAAGTTGAAGAAAAATAAGTACAAGAAGACGAAGAAGAAAATGAAGAAGATGAAGATGATGAAAAAGAAAAAGAAGTATAAGAAGAAAACGAAGAAGAAGAAGAAGAAGAAGATGGCAAAGAGGTGAAAAGAAGAAGAAAAATAAGAAAAAGAGGAGGAAGAAGAAGAAGAAGAAGATGGTGATGATGATGATGAAGATGAAGAAGAAGAAGAAGAAGAAGTGGAAGAAGAAAAAGAAGAAAAAAAGAAGAGGTTGTAAAAGAAGAAGGAGAAGAAGAAGAAGAATAATAATAAGAGGACGAAGAAGAAGAAGAAGAAGAAGATTAAGTAGAAGAGGAAGAACAAGACGATGAACAAGAAGACAAAGAAGGACAAGAAGAAGTAGATAATGAAGAAGAAGAAGAAGAGGTAATAAAAGGAGGAGTAGATGAGGAAGAGGAAGAAGAAGAAGAAGAAGAAGAAGAAGAAAGAAGATGGACAAGAAAAAGAAATAGAAAAGGAATAAAAAGAAAAATAACAATAAGAAGAAGAAGAAGATAAACAGCTGAAAAAGAAGAAGGGTAAGATGAAGAAGAAGAAGATGATGATGATGAAGATGAAGAAGAAGAAGAAGAGGAATAAGAAGGTGAAGAAGAAGAAGAAGAGACAGAAGAAGAAAAAGAAGAAGAAGAAGAAGAAGAAGACAAAGAGGAAGAAGTAGAAGAAGAAGAAGATGAAGAAGAAGGAGAGGAAGGAGAAGAAGAAACAAAAGAAAAAAAGTGGAAGAATAAGAAGAAGAAAAAAAGGAATAAACATTAGAAGATGAAGAAGACGAAGAAGATGATGATGATGAATACGAAGAAGATGAAGAAGAAGAAGAAGAAGTGGAAGAAGAAGAAGAAGAAGTAGAAGAAGAAGAAGAAGAAAAAGAAGAGGAGGTAGAAGAAGAACAAAAATTAGAAGAATAAGAAAAAGAAGAAGAAGAAGTAGTAGAAGAAGAAGATGATGAAGAAGAAGTGGAAGAAGAAGAAGACGACGAAAATGAAGAAGAATACTTAGAAGATGAAGAAGAATAGGAAGAAGAAGAAGAAGAAGAAGAAGAAGAAAAGAAGAAGACAAAGTAGAAGAAGAACATGAAGAAGTTGACAAAGACGGAGAAGTAGAAGAAGAAGATGAACAAGAAGAAGACCAAGAAGAGAAAGATGAAGAAGAGAAAGAGGAAGCAGATGAACAAGAGGAAGAAGAAGAAGAAGAAGTAGAAGAATAAGAATAAGATGATGAAGAAGAAGGAGAGGAAGAAGAGTAAGAAGAATAAGAAGTAGAAGAAGAAGCAAAAGAAGAATTATATGAACAAGTGGAAGAAGAAGAAAGATGAAGAAGAATTAAATGAAGTCAAGTAGAACAAGAAGAACAACAAGAACAAGAAGTAGAAGTAGAAAAAGAAGCAGAAATAGAAGAAGAAGAAGAAAAAGAAGAAGGAGAAGAAGAAGAAAACAAAGTTGAAGAAGAAGAAGAAGAAAAAGAAAACAAAGAAGAAGAAAAAGAAAACAAAGAAGAAGAAGAAGAATGAAAAGAAGAAGACGAAGAAGAAGAAGAAGATGAAGATAGAGAAGAAGACAAAGAAGAAGAAGAAGAAGAAGAAGAGGAAAAAGAAGAGGAAGAAGAACAAGAAGAACAAGAAAAAAACAAGTAGAAGAAGAGAAGAAGAAGGGGAAATACATGCACTAGAAGCAAAAGAAGAAGAAGAAGACGATTAAGGAGAAGAAGGAAAAGAAGAAGAAGAGAAGAAGGAGATGAAGAAGAGGAGGAAGAAGAAGAAGAAGAAGCAGAAGAAGAAGAGGAAGAAGAAGATGATGAAGAAGAAGATAACGAAGAAGAAGAAGACGAAGAAATAGAATACAAAATAGTACAAAAATAATATGACGAAGAAGAAGAAGAAGAAGAAGAAGAAGAAGAATAAGAAGAACAAGATGAAGAAGAAGAGGAAGAAAAGGAGGAAGAAGAAGAAGAAGAGGAAGAAAAGGAGGAAGAAGAAGAAGAAAAAGAAGAAGAAGAAGAAGAAGAAGAAGAAGAAGAAGTAGATAACGAAGAAGAAATAAAAGTGGAAGAAGAAGAAGTTGAAGAAATAGAAAACGAAGAAGTGGAAAAAGAAGAAGACGATGAA
>JAIUJO010000798.1:175000-195000 GCA_023846275.1 Vanilla planifolia
GAAAAGATGAAAAACATGAAGAAGAGGAAGAAGAAGAAGAAGTAGTAGAAGAAGGAAAAGAATAAGAAGTAGAAGACAAAGATGAAGAAGAAGAGGAAGAAGAAGAAGAAGAACAAGAAGAAAAAGAAGGAGAAGAAGAACACCAAGTAGAAGAAGAAGAAAAAAAATATTAAGAAGAAGAAAAAGAAGAGGACGAAGAACAAGAAGAAGAAGAAGAAGAAGAGGAAGAAGAGGAAAACAAAGGAAGAAGAAGAAGAAGAGAAAGAAGAAGAAACAAAAGAAGAAGAAGAACAACAAGACGAAGAAGAAGAAGAAGAGGAAGAAGAAGAAAAAGTAGAAGAATAAAAAGTAATTGGAGTAGAAGAAGAAGAAGAACAACAACAACAACAATAAGAATAAGAAGAGGAGGAAGAAGAACAAGAAAAAGAAAAGAAAGAAGAAGAAGATGAAGAAGAAGAAGAAGAAGAACAAGTGTTAGAAGTTGATAAAGTAATAGTAGAAGAAGTGGAAAAGGAAGAAGAAGAAGATGGCAAAGAAGAAGAAGAAGATGATGAAGAAGAAGAAGACTAAGAGCTAGAAGAAGAAGATGAAGAAGAAGGGAAAAAAGAAGACGACGAAGAAGAAGCTAAAGTAGAACAAGTAGATGATGAAGTTAAAAGAGAAGAAGAAGACGAGGAAGAAGAAGAAGAAGAAGAAGAAAAGGAGGAAGAAGACAAAGAAGTAGAGGGAGAAGGAGAAGTAGAAGAAGAAGAAGAAGATGATGAAGAAGAAGATTAAGAAAAAAAGATGAAGTAGAAGAAGAAGAAGATGATGATGATGATGATGAAGAGAAAGACGAAGAAGAAGAAGAAGATGATGATGAAGAAGAAGAAGAACAAGAACAAGAAGACGAAGATGAAGAAGAATCATAAAAAGAAGAACAAGAAGAAGACGAAGAAAAAAAGAAGCACAATAAGAGGAAATAGAAAATGTAGAATAACAATAATAATAATAAGAATATTAATAATAATATGATGATGAAAAAAGAGAATTAGAAGTAGAAGAAGAAGAAGAAGAAGAAGATGGAGAAGAAGACGAAGAAGAAGAAGACTAAGAAGAAGAAGAAGAAGAAGAAGAAAGAGAGGAAGAAAAAGAAGAAGAAGAAGAAGAAGAAGAAGAGGAAGGAGAAGAAAAAGAAGAAGAAGAAGAAGAAGAAGATGATGGCAACGAATTTGTGGCGAAGAAGAAGAAGACAAAGAGGAAGAAGAAGAAGAAGAAGAAGAAGTACACAATTAAGAAGAAGTAGACGAAAAAGAAGAAGAAGTCGAAGAAGAAGAAGATGATGAAGAGGAAAATGAAGAAAAGGAGGACTAAGATGTGAAAGAAAAAGTAAAAGATGAAGACGAAGAAGAAGAAGAAGGGGAAGAAAAAGAAAAAGATGAAGAACAAAAAGAAGAGGAGGAAGAAGAAGAAGTAGAAAAAGAAGAAGAAAAAGAAGAAGAAGAAGACGAAGAAGAAGATAAAGATGAAGAAGAAGAAGAAGGACAAGAGCAAGAAGAAGAACAAAAAGAAGAAGAAGAACAACAACAATGACAAGATGAAGAAGAAGAAGAAGAAGAAGAAGAAAAAGAAGAAGAATAAAAAGAGGAAGAAGAAGAAGAGGAAGAAGAAGATGATGACCATGAAAATGATGATGACGATGAAGAAGAGGAAGATGAAGAAGAGTAAGAAAACTAAAAAGTAAAAGTAGTAGTAGTAGTAGTAGAAGAAGAAGACGAAGAAAAAGAAAATGAAGAAGAAGATGAGATAGAGATAGAAAGAGAAGAAGAAGAAGAATGAGAAGAACAATGAAATGAAGGAAAAGAAGAAGAAAAAGAAGAAGAAAATGAAGAAGAAGAAGAGGAAGAAGAAGATGAAGAAGAAGAGGAAGAAGAAGAAAAAAAAAGGAAGAAGAAGAAGAAGAGGAAGAAGAAGAAAAAGAAGAAGAAGAAGAACGATAAAAAGACGAAGAAGTAGAAGAAGAAAAAGAAGAAGAAGAAGAAGAGGAAGAAGAAAAAGTAGAAGAATAAAATGGAGTTGGAGGAGAAGAAGAAGAATAAGAAGAGAAGGAAAAAGAAGAAGAAGTAGAAGAAGGAGAAGATGATGAAGAAGAAGAAGAAGTTGAAGAAGAGTTAGAAGATGATAAAGTAAAAGAAGAAGAAGAGGAAAAGGAAGGAGAAGAAGAAAATAAAGAAGAAGAACAAGAATAAGATGGAGAAGAAGAAGACGAGGAGGAAGAAGAAGGCGAAGAAGCAGATGACGAAGTAGAAGATGAAGTAGAATAAGAAGAAGAAGAAGTTAAAAGTGAAGAAGAAGAAGAAGAAGAGGAAGAAGAAGTTGATGATAATGAATACTAAGAATAATAATAATAAGAAAAAAAAGAAGAAGAAGATGAAAAAGAAGAAGAAGAAGAAGAAGAAGATGATGAACAAGAAGACAAAGAAGAAGAAGTAGAAGTAGAAGAAGAAGAAGAAGAAGAAGAATACGATGAAGTATAGGTGGAAGGGATGAAGACGAAGAAGAGGACGAATAAGAAGAAGAAGATGAAGAAGAAAAAGAAGAATAGGTCGAAGAAGAAAAAGAAAAGTGGAAGACGAAAAGAAAAAAAGAAGAAGATGAAAAAGAAATAGAAGAAGAAGTCAAAAACAAAGAAGAAGAAGACGAAGAAAAGAAGAAGCAGAAGAAGAAGAAGAAGAAGAAAAAGAACAAGAAGAGGAAGAAGAAGAAAATGAAGTTGAGGAAGAAGAAGAAGATGAAAAGAAGTACAAGAAGAACAAGAAAAAGAGGAAAAAGAAGAAGAAGATGAAGAAGAAGAACAAGTTGAA
Source organism: Vanilla planifolia (assembly GCA_023846275.1). Lineage (NCBI taxonomy): Eukaryota > Viridiplantae > Streptophyta > Magnoliopsida > Asparagales > Orchidaceae > Vanilla > Vanilla planifolia. The sequence continues at coordinate 177,844 of JAIUJO010000798.1, forward strand.
GAAGAAGAAGAAGAAAAGGAAAAAAAAAGGAGAATAAGAAGAAGAAGAAGAAGAAGAAGAAGAACAAGAAGAAGAAGAAGAAGAAGTAGATGGAGATGAAGAAAAAGAAGATGAAAAAGAAGAAGAAGAAGAAGAAGAAGATGTAGTTGATGATGAAGAATAGGAAGAAGAAGAAGAAGACAAAAAAAAAAAAGAAAAAATGAGGAAGAAGAAGAAGAAGAAGAAGTAGTAGTAGAAGAATTTAAAAGAAGAAGAAGGAGAAGAAGAAGAAGAAGAAAAAGAAGAAGAAGAAGAAGAAGAAGAAGAAGAAGAAGAAGTGAAAAAGATAAAAAAAGAAGAAGATGACAAAGAAGAGGAAGAAAAGAAGATGAAGAAGAAGAAGACGAAAAAGATAAAGATATAGAAGAGGAAGAAGTAGAAGAGGAAGATGAAAAAGATGAAGAAGAAGAAGAAAAATAGTAAGAAGAAATTTAAGAAGAAAAAGAAGATTGAGAAGTAGAAGAAGAAGATGATGAAGAAGAAGTAGAAGGAGAAGGAGAAGGAGAACATGAAGAAGAAGGAGAAGAAGAAGAAAAGGAAGAAGAAGAAGAAGACGAAGAAAAAGGAGAGGAGATTGAAGAAGAAGAACAACAAGAAGAAGACAAAGACAAAAAAGAAGAAGAAGAAGAAGAAGAAGATGAAGAAGAAGAAGGAGAAGAAGTTGAAGAATACGAAGGAGAAGTGGAAGAAGAAGTAGAAGAAGAAGAAGAAGAAGAAGAAAAAGATAAAGACAAAGATGATGAAGAAAAAGAAGAAGAAGAAGAAGAAGAAGAAGAAGATAAAGAAGAGAAAGATGAAGAAGAAGATGAAGATATTTAAGAAGAAGAAGTAAAAGAGGAAGAAGTAGGTGATGAGGAAGAAGAAAACGAAGTAGTGGAAAAAGAAGAAGATGATGAAGAAGAAGAAGAATAAAAAGAAGATAAAGACGAAGAAGAAAAGGAAGAGGAAGAAGAAGAAGAAGAAGAAAAGGAAGAGGAAGAAGAAGAAGAAGAAGAAAAGGAGAACAAAAGAAAGAAAAAGATGAAGAGAAGAAGAAGAAGAACAAATAGAACAAGAAGAAGAAGAGGAAGTAGAAGGAGATGAAGGAAAAGAAGATGAAGAAGAAGAAGAAGAAGGATAAGAAGAAGAAGAGGAAAAAGAAGAAGTAGAAGATGATGAAGAAGAAGATGAAAAAGAAGAAGAAGAAGAAAAAGATGAAGATGTAGGAGAAGAATAAGAAGAAGACGAAGAAGAATTTGAAGATGATAAACTAGAAGAAGAAGAAGATGAGAAGAATCAGAAGACAGAAGAAAAAGAAGAAGATGAACAAGAAGATGAGGAAGAAGAAGAAGAAGAAGAAGAAGAAGAAGAAGAAGAAGAAGAAGATAAGAAGAAGGCGAAGAAGAAGACGACGAAGAAGAAGAAGAAGAAGAAGAAGGAGAAGTAGAAGAAGAAGATGAAGAAGAAGTAGTAGGAAAAGGAGAAGAAGAAGAAGAAGATTAAGAAAAAGCAGAGGAAGGAGAAGAAGAAGAAGAAGGAGAAGAAGAAGAAGAAGAAGAAGTAGAAAAAGAAGAAGAAGAAGAAAAAGAGTTCAAAGAAGGAGAAGACGAAGAAGATGAAGAAGAAGTAGACGAAGACAAAGAAGAAGAAGAAGAAGAAGAGGAGGAAGAAGAAGAATTAGATGAAGACGAGGAAGAAGCAGAGGAAGAAGAAGGAGAAGTAGAACTAGAAGAACAAGAAGAAGAAAAAAAGACGGAGAAGAAGACGGAGAAGAAGACAGAGACGAAGAAGACATAGAAGAAGTTGATGAAGAAGAAGAAGAAGAAAAAGGAGAAGAAGAAGAAGAAGAAGAAGAGCAAGAAGAAGGTAAAGGAGAAGAAGAAGAAGGAAAATAAGAAGAAGAAGAAGAAGAAGACAAAGAAGAAGAACAAGAAGAAGATGAGAAGAAGAGAAGAAGAAGAAGAAGTTGACATAGAAGAAGAAGTACACGAAAAACAAGAATAAGAAGAAGACGAAAAATGGAAGACAGAGAAGGGGAGGACAAAGAAGTCAAAGAAAAAGATGAAGACAAAGATGAAGAAGAAGAAGAAGGGGAAGAAAAAGAAAAAGATGAAGAATGAGAAGAAGAGGAAGAAGAAGAAGCTATAGAAGAAGAAGAAGAAGAAGAAGAAACTAAGAAGAAGAAAAAGAAGAAGAAGAAAAAGAAGAAGAAGTAGAAGAAGAAGAACAACAAAAACAACAAGAAGAAAAAGTAGAAGAATAAAAAGAAGTAGAAGTAGAAGAAGAAGAAGAAGAAGAAGAAGAAGAAGAAGAAGAAGAAAATGAAGAAGAAGACGAGATAGAGATAGAAAGAGAAGAAGAAGAAGAAGGAGAAGAATAAAGAAATGAAGGAAAAGAAGAAGAAAAAGAAGAAGAAGATGTGGAAGAAGAAGTGGAACAAGAAGATGAAGAAGAAGAGGAAGAAGAAGAAAAAAAAGGAAGAAGAAGAAGAAGAGGAAGAAGAAGAAAAAGAAGAAGAAGAATAATAATAAAAAGGCAAAGAAGAAGAAAAAGAAGAAGAAGAAGAAGAGGAAGAAGAAAAAAAAGTAGAAGAATAAAATGGAGTTGGAGCAAAAGAAGAAGAATAAGAAGAAGAGGAAAAAGAAGAAGAAGTAGAAGATGGAGCAGATGATGAAGAAGAAGTTGAAGAAGAGTTAGAAGATGATAAAGTTAAAGTAGAAGAAGCGGAAAAGGAAGGAGAAGAAGAAAATAAAGAAGAAGAACAAGAATAAGATGGAGAAGAAGAAGACGAGGAGGAAGAAGAAGGAGAAGAAGAAGACGACGAAGTAGAAGATGAAGTAGAATAAGAAGAAGTTAAAAGTGAAGAAGAAGAAGAAGAAGAGGAAGAAGAAGTTGATGATGATGAATACAAAGAAAAATAATAAGAAAAAGAAAAAGAAGAAGAAGACGAATAAGAAGAAGAAGAAGAAGAAGAAGATGAACAAGAAGAAGACAATGAAGAAGAAGTAGAAGAAGACGAAGAAGAAGAAGAAGAAGAAAAATAAGATGAAGAATAGGTGGAAGGGATGAAGACGAAGAAGAGGAAGAATAAGAAGAAGAAGATGATGAAGAAGAAAAAGAAGAAGTGGAAGACGAAAAAGAAAAATAAGAAGAAGAAGAAGAAGAAGAAAAAGAAATAGAAGAAGAAGTCAAAAACAAAGAAGAAGAAGACGAAGAAAAGAAGAAGAAGAAGACAAAGAACAAGAAGGGGAAGAAGAAGAAGATGAAGTTGAGGAAGAAGAAGTAGAAGATGAAAAGAAGAAGAAGAAGACAAAGAACAAGAAGAGGAAGAAGAAGAAGATGAAGTTGAGGAAGAAGTAGAAGATGAAAAGAAGTACAAGAAGAAGAAAAAGAATAAGAGGAAAAAGAAGAAGAAGATGAAGAAGAAGAACAAGTTGAAGAAGAAGAAGAAGAAGAAGAAAAGAAAAAAAAAGGAGAATAATAATAATAATAATAATAAGAAGAAGAAGAAGAAGAACAAGAAGAAGAAGAAGTAGATGGAGATGATGAAAATGAAGATGAAAAAGAAGAAGAAGAAGAAGAAGAAGAAGAAATGTTGTTGACGATGAAGAATAGGAAGAAGAAGAAGAAGACAAAAAAGAAGAAAAAGAGAGGAAGAAGAAGAAGAAGAAGAAGAAGAAGAAGAAGAAGTAGTAGTAGAAGAAGTTAAAAGAAGAAGAAGGAGAAGAAGAAGAAGAAGTAGAAGTGAAGAAGATAAAAGAAGAAGAAGATGACAAAGAAGAGGAAGAAAAAGAAGATGAAGAAGAAGAACATGAAGAAGATAAAGATATAGAAGAGGACGAAGTTGAAGAGGAAGATGAAAAGGATGAAGAAGAAGAAGAAAAATAGTAAGAAGAAATTTAAGAAGAAGAAGAAGAATTAGAAGTAGCAGAAGAAGATGATGATGAAGAAGAAGAAGAAGAAGGAGAAGGAGTATGAGAACATGAAGAAGAAGGAGAAGAAGAAGAAGAAGAAGACAGAAAAAGGAGAGGAGATTGAAGAAGAAGAACAACAAGAAGAAGACAAAGGCAAAGAAGAAGAAGAAGAAGATGATGAAGAGGACGGAGGAGAAGAAGCAGAAGAAAATGATGAAGAAGTGGAAGAAGAAGAAGTAGAAGAAGAAGAATAAGATTTGAAGAGAAAGAAGAAAAAGATAAAGACGAAGATGATGAAGAAGAAAAAGAAGAAGAAGAAGAAGAAAAAGAAGAAGAAGAAGAAGAAGTACAAGAAGATAAAGAAGAGAAAGATGAAGAAGAAGATGAAGATACTGAAGAAGAAGAAGTAAAAGAGGAAGAAGTAGGTGATGAGGAAGAAGAAAACGAAGTAGTGGAAAAAGAAGAAGACGATTAAGAAGAAGAAGAATAAAAAGAAGAAGAAAAGGAAGAGGAAGAAGAAGAAGAAGAAGGATAACAAAAAGAAGAAAAAGATGAAGAGAAGAAGAAGAAGAACAAATAGAACAAGAAGAAGAAGAAGAAGTAGAAGGAGATGAAGGAAAAGAAGATGAAGAAGAAGAAGGATAAGAAGAGGAAGAGGAAAAAGAAGAAGTAGAAGATGAAGAAGAAGAAGAAGATGAAGAAGAAGAAGAAGATGAAGGAGAAGAATAAGAAGAAGACGAAGAAGAGTTTGAAGTTGATAAACTAGAACAAGAAAAAGTTGAGAAGAATCAGAAGACAAAGAAGAAAAAGAAGAAGATGAAGAAGAAGAGAAGAAGAAGAAGAAGAAGACGATAAGAAGAAGGCGAAGAAGAAGACGATGAAGAAGAAGATGAAGAAGAAGAAGGAGAAGTACAACAAGAAGATGAAGGAGAAGTAGAAGGAGAAGGAGAAGAAGAAGAAGAAAAAGAAGAAGAAGAAGATTAAGAAAAAGCAGAGGAAGGAGAAGAAGAAGAAGGAGAAGAATAAGAAGAAGTAGAAAAAGAAGAAGAAGAAAAAGAGTTCAAAGAAGGAGAAGACGAAGAAGAAGAAGAAGAAGTAGACGAAGATAAAGAAGAAGAAGAAGAAGAAGAAGAAGAGAAGGATGAAGAAGAATTAGATGAAGGCGAGGAAGAAGTAGAGGAAGAAGAAGAAGAAGAAGAAGAAGATTAGAAGAAGAAGATGATGATGATGAAGACGAAGAAGAAGATGATGAAGAAGAAGATGATGAAGAAGAAGAAGATAAAAAAGAGGTTGAGGGAGAAGAAGAAGAAAAAGACGAGGAAGTAGAAGAAGAAAGCGAAGAAGTGGAAAATGAAGAAGTTGAAGAAGAAGAAGAAGAATATGAAGATCAAGATAAAGAAGAAGAGGAAGAAGAATCAGAAGAAGAAGAAGAAGAAAAAGAATAATAATAAGATGAAGAAGTAATAGAAGAAGATGAGGAAAAGAAGAAGAATAAGAAGAACAAGAAGAAGAAGAAGAAGTAGAAGGAGATGACGAAAATGTAGATGAAGAAGAAGAAGAAGACGAAGAAAAAAAAGAAGTAGAAGAAGAAGAAGCAGACTAAAATGAAGAAGAAATAAGAGAAGAAGAAGAAGAAGAAGAAGAAGACGAAGATCAAGAAGAGAAGAAGGCAAAGAAGAAAAAGAAGAAGAAGACAAAGATGAGGAAGAAAAAGAAGACGAAGAAGAAGAAGATGAAGAAGATAAAGAAAAAGATGAGGAAGAAGAAAAAGACAAAGAAGAAGAAGAAAAATAATAAGAAAAAGAAGTCAAAGAAGAAGAAGAAGAAGGAGAAGTAGAAGAAGAAGAAGAAGAAGAAGGAGAAGGAGAAAATGGAGAAGGAGAAGAAGAAGAAGAAGAGAAGAATAAGAAGAAGAAGATGAAGAAAAATGAGAGGAAGGAGAAGAAGGAGAAGAAGGAGAAGAAGAAGGAGAAGAAGAAGAAGAAAGAGTTGACGAAGTAGTAGTAAAAGATGACGAAAAAGAGTTCAAAGAAGAGGAAGACGAAGAAAAAGAAGAAGAAGATGAAGAGAAAGAAGAAGTAGAAGAAGAAGAAGAAGGAGAAGAATTAGAAGAAGACAAAGAAGTAGTAGTAGTAGTAGTAGAAGATGAAGAAGAAGAAGATTAGAAGAAGAATAAGAAGAAGAAGAAGAAAATGAAGACGAAGGAGAAGAAGAGAAAGAAGTGGAAAAAGATGATGAAGAAGAAGAAGGTGAAGATGAGGAAGAGGAATAAGAAGAAAACGAAGAAGAAGAAGAAGACTACGATGACAGAGAAGAGGAAAATGATGAAGAAGACGAAGAAGAAGAAGAAGAGAAAGTAGAAGACGAAGAAGAAGAGGAGGAAGAAGAGGAAGAAGATGACGTCAAAGAAGAATAAGAATAAGAAGAAAAAGAAGAAGTTGAAGAAGAAGTAGAACTAGAGGAATAAGGAGAAGAAGAAAATGAAGAAGTAGACGAAGAAGAATACAAAAAAGAAAATGGAGCAGAAGAAAAGGAAGAGGAGCGAAAGGCGATGAAGAAGATGAAGAAAAAGAAGAAGAAGAAGATGATGATGATGAAGACAACGACAAAGAACAAGTAGAAAAAGACGAAGATGATGGTGAAGAAGAAAAATAAAAGAAGAAATAAAGGATGAAGAAGAAGAAGAAGATGACGACGAAGAAGAAGAGAAAGAAAAAGAAGAAGAAGAAAAAGAAGAACAAGAAGAAGAAGACGACGAAGAAGAAGAAGATGTAGAAGAAGAAGAAGAAGAGGAAGTAGAAGAAGGAGAACAAGAAGACAAAGAAGAAGAAGAAAAAGAAGAAGAGGAAGAAGAAGAGGAAGATGATGGTGAAGATGATGATGAAGAAGATGATGAAGATAAAGAAGAAGAAAAAGATGATGATGAAGAAGAAGAAGAAGAAGAAGAGGAGGAGGAGGACAAGGAGGAGGAGGAAGAAGAAAACGTGAAAAAGAACAATAAGAAGAAGAAGAGGAAGAAGAGGAAGAAGAGGAATAAAAAGGAGAAAAAGAATAAGAAGAAGAAGAAGAAGAAAAATATGGAGAATATGGATAAGGTGAAGAAAGAGAAGAAGAAGAAGAAGATGGAGAAGAAATAAGAAGAAGATGAAGAATAAGAAGAAGAAGAAGAAGACGAAGAAGAAGTGGAAGAAAAGGAAGAAAAAGAAGAAGAAGAGGAAGAAGAAGAAGGACAAGTAGACGAAGAAGAAGAAGAAGAAGGCAAAGAAAAAGATTCCTAAGAGAAAGAAGAAGAAGAAGACGAAGAAGAAGAATAGGGAGAAAAAGAAGAGAAAGTCAAAGAAAAAGAAGAAGGATAGGAAGAGGAAGAAGGAGAAGATGAAAAAGAAGTGGAAGAAGAAGAAGAAGAGGAGGAAGAAGAAGAAGAAGAAGCAAAAGAAGAAGAAAAAGAAGAAGAAAAAGAAGAAAAGGAAGAATGAGAAGTAATAAAAGGTGAAGAAGAAGGAGAAGGAGAGGAGGAAGAAGAAGAAGAAGAAGAAGTAGAATAAGGAGAATAAGAAGAAGAAGTAGAAGAATAAAATGAAGAAGAAGAAGAAGAAAAAAAAAAGAAAAGAAGAAGAAAAAGAAGAAGAAGAAGAAGAAGAAGGAGAAGATGGCAAAGAAAAAAAGAAGACAAAGAAGAAGAAGAAAGAGAAGAAGTAGAAGAAGAAGAAGAAGAAGAAGAAGGAGACGAAGGAGAAGAAAGAGAAGAAAGAAAAGAAGAATAAAAAGAGGAAGAAGAAGGAAAAGGACAATAAATAGAAGAAGACGAAGAAGAAAAAGACGAAGACGAAGAAGAAGAAGAAGATTAAGAAAAGAAAAAGAAGAAGAACAAGAAGTAGATGAAGAAGAAGAAGAAGAAGAAAAAGAAGTAGAATAAGATGACGAAAGAGAAGAAGAAGAAGAAAAATATGATGTTGAAGGAGAAGATGATGATGAAGAAGAAGAAAAAAAAGAAGAAGAAGAAAAAGAAGAAGAAGAAGAAGAAATCAAAGAAGAAGAAGAAGAAGATAAAGAAGAAATGAAGAATATGAAAAAGATGATGAAAAAGGGGTGGAAGACAAACAAGAAGAAGAAGAAGAAGAAAAAGAAGAAGAAGAAGACCAAGAAGAAGTAGAAGATGATGAACACAATGCTGAAGAAGTAGAAGAAGAAGAAGAAGATGAAGAGGAAGAAGAAGAAGAAGAAGAATAAGAATAAGAAGAACAAGAAGACTAAGATGAAGAAGAAGTAGAAAAAGAAGAACAAGAAGAAGAAGAAAAAAAGTACAATAAGAAGTAGAAGATGCAGAATAACAATAATAATAATAATAAGATGTAGAAGAAGGAGAAGTAGAACTAGAAGAACAAGAAGAAGAAGAAAAAAAAAGACGGAGAAGAAGAAGACAGAAGAAGTTGATGAAGAAGAAGAAGAAGAAGAAAAAGAAGAAGAAAAAGAAAAAGAGGAAGAAAAAGAAGAAGAAAAAGAAGAAGAAGAAGAGCAAGAAGAAGAGAAAGGAGAAGAAGAAGAACGAAAATAAGAAGAAGAAGAAGAAGAAGAAGAGCAAGAAGAAGACAAAGAAGAAGAAGAAGAAGAAGTAGAAGAAGAAGAGAAGAAGAAGAAGAAGTTGACACAGAAGAAGAAGAAGTACACAAAAAAGAAGAAGATGAACAAGATGAAAATGGACGATGGAGAAGGGGAGGACGAAGAAGTCAAAGAAAAAGATGAAGACAAAGATGAAGAAGAAGAAGAAGGGGAAGAAGAAGAAAAAGATGAAGAATGAGAAGAAGAGGAAGAAGAAGCTGTATGAGAAGAAGAAGAAGAAGAAGAAGACTAAGAAGAAGAGGAGGAAGAAGAAGAAGAAAAAGAAAAAGTAGAAGAAGAAGAAGCACAACAACAAGAAGAAGAAAAAGTAGAAGAATAAAAAGAAGTAGAAGTAGAAGATGAAGAAGAAGAAGAAGAAGAAGAAGAAGAAAATGAAAAAGAAGATTAGAAAGAGATAGAAAGAGAAGAAGAAGAAGGAGAAGAATAACAAAATGAAGGAAAAGAAGAAGAAGATGTGGAAGAAGCAGAGAAAGAAGAAGATGAAGAAGAAGAGGAAGAAGAAGAAAAAAAGGAAGAAGAAGAAGAGGAAGAAGAAGAAAAAGAAGAAGAAGAAGAACAATAAAAAGGCGAAGAAGTAGAAGAAGAAGAAGAAGAAGGGGAAGAATAAGAAAAAGCAGAAGAATAAAATTGAGTTGGAGGAGAAGAAGAAGAATAAGAAGAGGAGGAAAAAGAAGAAGAAGAAGTAGAAGAAGGAGAAGATGATGAAGAAGAAGAAAAAGTTGAAGAAGAGTTAGAAGATGATGAAGTAAAAGTAGAAGAAGAGGAAAAGGAAGGAGAAGAAGAAGATAAAGAAGAAGAACAAGAATAAGATGGAGAAGAAGAAGATGAGGAGGAAGAAGAAGGCGGAGAAGAAGACGACGAAGTAGAAGATGAAGTAGAATAAGAAGAAGAAGTTAAAAGTGAAGAAGAAGAAGAAGAAGAGGAAGAAGAAGTTGATGATGATGAATACTAAGAATAATAATAAGAAGAAGAAAAAGAAGAAGAAGACGAATAAGAAGAAGAAGAAGATGAACAAGAAGAAGACAAAGAAGAAGAAGAAGAAAAATAAGATGAAGAATAGGTGGAAGGGATGAAGACGAAGAAGAGGATGAATAAGAAGAAGAAGATGATGAAGAAGAAAAAGAAGAATAGGTCGAAGAAGAAAAAGAAGAAGTGGAAGACGAAAAAGAAATAGAAGAAGAAGTCAAAAACAAAGAAGAAGAAGATGAAGAAAAGAAGAAGAAGAAGAAGAAGAAGGAAAAGAACAAGAAGAGGAGAAAGAAGAAGATCAAGTTGAGGAAGAAGTAGAAGATGAAAAGAAGTACAAGAAGAAGAACAAGAAAAAGAGGAAAAAGAAGAAGAAGAAGAAGAAGAAGAACAAGAAGAAGCAGATGGAGATGAAGAAAAAGAAGATGAAAAAGAAGAAGAAGAAGATGTAGTTGACGATGAAGAATGGGAAGAAGAAGAAGAAGACAAAAAAGAAGAAAAAAAAGAGGAAGAAGAAGAAAAGGAAGAAGTATTAGTAGAAGAAGTTAAAAGAAGAAGAAGGAGAAGAAGAAGAAGAAGAAAAAGAAGAAGGAGAAGAAGAAGAAGAAGAAGTGAAGAAGATAAAAGAAGAAGAAGATGACAAAGAAGAGGAAGAAAAAGAAGATGAAGAAGAAGAAGAGGAAGAAGATAAAGATATAAAAGAGGAAGAAGTAGAAGAGGAAGATAAAAAAGATGATGAAGAAGAAGAAAAATAGTAAGAAGAAGAAGAAGATTGAGAAGTAGAAGAAGAAGATGATGTAGAAGAAGAAGAAGGAGAAGGAGAAGGAGAACATGAAGAAGAAGGAGAAAAAGAGAAAAAGGAAGAAGAAGAAGAAGAAGACGAAGAAAAAGGAGAGGAGATTGAAGAAGAAGAAGCACAAGAAGAACACAAAGACAAAGAAGAAGAAGAAGAAGATGAAGAGGATGAAGGAGAAGAAGTAGAAGAAGAAGAAGTAGAAGAAGAAGAAGAAGATTAGAAGAAGAAGAAGAAAAAGATAAAGACGAAGATGAAGAAGAAGAAGAAGTAGATGAAGAAGAAGAAGAAGATAAAGAAGAGAAAAATGAAGAAGAAGATGAAGATAGTGAAGAAGAATAAGTAAAAGAGTAAGAAGTAGATGATGAGGAAGAAGAAAACAAAGTAGTGGAAAAAGAAGACGATGAAGAAGAAGAAGAATAAAAAGAAGATAAAGACAAAGAAGAAAAGGAAGAGGAAGAAGAAGAAGAAGAAGAAGGAGAACAAAAAGAAGAAAAAGATGAAGAGAAGAAGAAGAAGAACAAATAGAAGAAGAAGAAGAAGAAGAAGTAGAAGGAGATGAAGGAAAAGAAGATGAAGAAGAAGAAGAAGGATAAGAAGAGGAAGAGGAAAAAGAAGAAGTAGAAGATGAAGAAGAAGAAGAAGAAAAAGATGAAGATGAAGGAGAAGAATAAGAAGAAGATGAAGAAGAGTTTGAAGATGATAAACTAGAAGAAGAAGAAGATGAGAAGAATCAGAAGACAAAGAAGAGAAAGAAGAAGATGAAGAAGAAGAGAGGAAGAAGAAGAAGAAGAAGAAGAAGAAGATAAGAAGAAGACAAAGAAGAAGACGACGAAGAAGAAGATGATGAAGAAGAAGAAGGAGAAGTAGAAGAAGAAGATTAAGGAGAAGTAGAAGGAGAAGGAGAAGAAGAAGAAGAAGAAGAAGAAGAAGAAGAAGAAGAAGATTAAGAAAAAGCAGAGGAAGGAGAAGAAGGAGAAGAAGGAGAAGAAGAAGAAGAAGAAGAAAAAGAGTTCAAAGAAGGAGAAGAAGAAGAAGAAGAAGAAGAAGTAGACAAAGACAAAGAAGAAGAAGAAGAAGAAGAGGAGGAAGAAGAAGAATTAGATGAAGACGAGGAAGAAGCAGAGGAAGAAGAAGAAGAAGAAGAAGAAGAAGATTAGAAGAAGAAGATGATGATGATGAAGACGAAGAAGAAGAAGAAGAAGAAGATGATGATGAAGAAGAAGAAGAAGATAAAAAAGAGGTTGAGGGAGAAGAAGAAGAAAAAGATGAGGAAGAAGAAGAAGAAAGCGAAGAAGTGGAAAATGAAGAAGTTGAAGAAGAAGAAGAAGAAGAATATGAAGATCAAGATAAAGAAGAAGAGGAAGAAGAAGAAGAAGAAGAAGAAGAAGAAAAAGAATAATAACAATAATAAGAAGAAGAAGTAAAAGAAGAAGATGAGGAAAAGAAGAAGAACAACAAGAAGAAGAAGAAGTAGAAGGAGATGACGAAAATGTAGATGAAGAAGAAGAAGAAGACGAAGACAAAAAAGAAGTAGAAGAAGAAGAAGCAGACTAAAATGAAGAATAAATAAGAGAAGAAGAAGAAGAAGAAGAAGAAGAAGAAGATGAAGAACAAGAAGAGAAGAAGACAAAGAAGAATAAGAAGACGAAGAAGAAGAAGATGAAGAAGATAAAGAGAAAGAAGAGGAAGACGAAAAAGACGAAGAAGAAGAAGAAAAATAATAAGAAAAAGAAGTCAAAGAAGAAGAAGAAGAAGAAGGAGAGGTAGAAGAAGAAGAAGAAGAAGAAGAAGAAGAAGGAGAAGGAGAAGATGGAGAAGGAGAAGAAGAAGAAGAATAGAAGAATAAGAAGAATAAGATGAAGAAAAATGAGAGGAAGGAAAAGAAGGAGAAGAAGGAGAAGAAGAAGAAGAAAGAGATAATCTTGAGAGTTGGACTGCTGGATGTGCTGTCGGTGAATCGGTGGGGAGAGTGTCCCTCACGTGGGCGTACATAGGACGCCAGGAAGAAGAAGTAGTAGAAAAAGATGACGAAAAAGAGTTCAAAGAAGGCGAAGACGAAGAAAAAGAAGAAGAAGATGAAGACAAAGAAGAAGAAGAAGAAGGAGAAGAAGAAGAATTAGAAGAAGACAAAGAAGTAGTAGTAGTAGTAGAAGAAGAAGAAGAAGAAGAAGATTAGAAGAAGAAGATGAAGAAGAAGAAAATGAAGATGAAGGAGAAGAAAACGAAGAAGTGGAAAAAGATGAAGAAGAAGAAAGTGAAGATGAAGATGAGGAATAAGAAGAAAACGAAGAAGAAGAAGAAGACTATGACGACATAGAAGACGAAAATGATGAAGAAGACGAAGAAGAAGAGGAGGAAGAAGAGAAGGAGGAAGAAGAGGAAGAAGATGATGTCAAAGAAGAAGAAGAAAAAGAAGTAGAAGAAGAAGAACTAGAGGAATAAGGAGAAGAAGAAAATGAAGAAGTAGACGAAGAAGAATAAAAAAAAGAAGATGGAGCAGAAGAAATAGAAGAGGAGCGAAAGGCGATGAAGAAGATGAAGAAAAAGAAGAATAAGAATAAGAATAAGAATAAGAAGAAGAAGAAGAAGATGATGATGATGAAGACAACGACAAAGAACAAGTAGGAAAAGATGAAGATGATGGAGAAGAAGAAGAAGAAGAAGAAGAAAAATAAAAGAAGTAAAGGATGAAGAAGAAGAAGAAGATGACGAAGAAGAAGAAGAGAAAGAAAAAGAAGAACAAGAAGAACAAGAAGAAGAAGACGACAAAGAAGAAGAAGATGTAAAAGAAGAAGAAGAAGAGGAAGAAGAAGAAGGAGAACAAGAAGATGAAGAAGAAGAAGAGAAAGAAGAAGAGGAAGAAGAAGAAGAAGATGACGGTGAAGATGATGATGAAGAAGATGATGAAGATAAAGAAGAAGAAAAAGATGATGACGAAGAAGAAGAAGAAGAAGACGAGGAGGAAGACAAGGAGGAGGAGGAGGAGGAAGAAGAAAACGTGAAAAAGAACAATAAGAAGATGAAGAGGAACAAGAGGAACAAGAGGAATAAAACGGAGAAAAAGAAGAAGAAGAAGAAGAAGAAGAAAAATATGGAGAATATGGATAAGGTGAAGAAAAAGAAGAAGAAGAAGAAGAAGAAGAATAAGAAGTAGATGAAGAATAAGAAGAAGTAGAAGAAGACGAAGAAGAAGCGGAAGAAGAGGAGGAAAAATTAGAAGAAGAGGAAGAAGAAGAAGAAGAAGAAGGACAAGTAGACGAAGAAGAAGAAGAAGAAGGCAAAGAAAAAGATTCCTAAGAGAAAGAAGAAGAAGAAGAATAAGGAGAAAAAGAAGAAGTCAAAGAAAAAGAAGAAGAAGGATAGGAAGAGGAAGAAGAAGAAGAAGAAAAAGAAATGGAAGAAGAAGAAGAGGAGGAAGAAGAAGACGAAGAAGCAAAAGAAGAAGAAAAAGAAGAAAAGGAAGAATGAGAAGGAATAAAAGGTGAAGAAGAAGGAGGAGAGGAGGAGGAGGAAGAAGAAGAAGAAGAAGAAGAAGAAGTAGAATAAGGAGAATAAGAAGAAGTAAAAGAATAAAATGAAGACGAAGAAGAAGAAGAAAAAAGAAAAGAAGAAGAAGAAGAAGAAGAAGAAGAAGAAGGAGAAGACGACAAAGAAAAAATGAAGAAGACAAAGAAGAAGAAGAAGAGAAGAAGTAGAAGAAGAAGAAGAAGAAGAAGAAGAAGAAGAAGGAGACGAAGGAGAAGAAAGAGAAGAAAGAAACGAGGAATAAAAAGAGGAAGAAGAAGGAAAAGAAGAATAAATAGAAGAAGACAAAGAAGAAAAAGACGAAGAAGAAGAAGAAGAAGAGGAAGATTAAGAAAAGAAGAAGAAGAAGAAGAACAATAAGAAGTAGATGAAGAAGAAGAAGAAGACAAACAAGTAGAATAAGATGACGAAAGAGAAGAAGAATAATATTATGATGGTGAAGGAGAAGATGATGATGAAGAAGAAGAAAAAAAAGAAGAAGGAGAAGAAAAAGAAGAAGAAGAAGAAGAAGAAGAAGAAACGAAGAATAAGAAAAACATGATGAAAAAGAGGTGGAAGACAAACAAGAAGAAGAAGAAGACCAAGAAGAAGTAGAAGACGATGAACACAATGATGAAGAAGTAGAAAAAGAAGAAGAAGAAGAAGAAGAAGAAGGAGAAGAAGAATAAGAAGAAGAAGAACAAGAAGACTAAGATGAAGAAGAAGCAGAAAAAGAAGAACAAGAAGAAGAAGAAAAAAAGTACAATAAGAAGAAATAGAAGATGCAGAATAACAATAATAATAATAACAATAACAATAATAATAAGATGTAGAAGAAAGAGAAGTAGAACTAGAAGAACAAGAAGAAGAATAAAAAAAAGACAGAGAAGAAGAAGACATAGAAGAAGTTGATGAAGAAGAAGAAGAAAAAGAGGAAGAAAAAGAAGAAGAAAAAGAAGAAGAAGAAGAGCAAGAAGAAAGGAAAGGAGAAGAAGAAGAAGGAAAATAATAATAATAATAATAAGAAGAAGAGCAAGAAGAAGACAAAGAAGAAGAAGAAGAAGCAGAAGAAGAAGAGAAGAAGAAGAAGAAGTTGACACAAAAGAAGAAGTAGTACACGAAAAAGAAGAAGAAGAAGACGAAAATGGAAGACAGAGAAGGGGAAGACGAAAAAGTCAAAGAAAATGATGAAGACAAAGATGAAGAAGAAGAACAAGGGGAAGAAAAAGAAAAAGATGAAGAATGAGAAGAAGAGGAAGAAGAAGAAGCTGTAGAAGAAGAACAAGAAGAAGAAGAAGAAGAAGAAGACTAAGAAGAAGAAGAAGAAGAAGAAGAAGAAGAAGAAGAAGAAGAAGAAGAAGAAAAAGAAGAAGAAGAAGTAGATGAACAACAACAACAACAACAACAAGAAAAAGTAGAAGAATAAAAAGAAGTAGAAGTAGAAGAAGAAGAAGAAGAAGAAGAAGAAGAAGAAGAAGAGTAAGAAAAGGAAGATGAGAATGAGATAGAGATAGAAAGAGAAGAAGAAGAAGAAGGAGAAGAATAATGAAATGATGGAAAAGAAGAAGAAAAAGAAGAAGAAGATGTGGAAGAAGAAGAGGAAGAAGAAGATGAAGAAGAAGAGGAAGAAGAAGAAAAAGAAGAAGAAGAAGAACAATAAAAAGGCAAAGAAGTAGTAGAAGAAGAAGAAGAAGAAGAAGAGGAAGAGGAAGAAAAAGTAGAAGAATAAAATGGAGTTGGAGGAGAAGAAGAACAATAAGAAGAGGAGGAAAAAGAAGAAGAAGTAGAAGAAGGAGAAGATGATGAGGAAGAAGAAGAAGTTGAAGAAGAGTTAGAAGAAGATAAAGTAAAAGTAGAAGAAGAGGAAAAGGAAGGAGAAGAAGAAAATAAAGAAGAAGAACAAGAATAAGATGGAGAAGAAGAAGTCGAGGAGGAAGAAGAAGGCGAAGAAGAAGACGACGAAGTAGAAGATGAAGTAGAATAAGAAGAAGTTAAAAGTGAAGAAGAAGAAGAAGAAGAGGAAGAAGAAGTTGATGATGATGAATACTAAGAATAATAATAAGAAGAAGAAAAAGAAGAAGAAGACGAAGAAGAAGAAGAAGATGATGAACAAGAAGAAGACAAAGAAGAAGAAGAAGAAAAATAAGATGAAGAATAGGTGGAAGGGATGAAGACGAAGAAGAGGACGAATAAGAAGAAGAAGGTGATGAAGATGAAAAAGAAGAATAGGTCGAAGAAGAAAAAGAAGAAGTGGAAGACGAAAAAGAAGAAGAAGAAGAAGAAGAAGAAGAAGAAGAAGAAGAAGAAAAAGAAATAGAAGAAGAAGTCAAAAACAAAGAAGAAGAAGTCGAAGAAAAGAAGAAGAAGAAGAGGAAGAAGAAGAAAAAGAACAAGAAGAGGAAGAAGAAGAAGATGAAGTTGAGGAAGAAGTAGAAGATGAAAAGAAGTACAAGAAGAAGAACAATAAAAAGAGGAAAAAGAAGAAGAAGATGAAGAAGAAGAACAAGTTGAAGAAGAAGAAGAAGAAGAAAAGAAAAAAAAGGAGAATAAGAAGATGAAGAAGAAGAAGAAGAAGAAGAACAAGAAGAAGTAGATGGAGATGAAGAAAAAGAAGATGAAAAAGAAGAAGAAGAAGAAGAAGAAGAAGATGTAGTTGACGATGAAGATTGGGAAGAAGAAGAAGAAGACAAAAAAGGAGAAAAAAAAGAGGAAGAAGAAGAAGAAGAAGAAGTAGTAGTAGAAGAATTTAAAAGAAGAAAAAGGAGAAGAAGAAGAAGAAGAAGAAAAAGAAGAAGGAGAAGAAAAAGAAGAAGAAGAAGAAGAGGAAGTGAAGAAGATAAAAGAAGAAGAAGATGACAAAGAAGAGGAAGAAAAAGAAGGTGAAGAAGAAGAAGATGAAGAAGATAAAGATATAAAAGAGGAAGAAGTAGAAGAGGAAGATGAAGAAAATGAAGAAGAAGAAGAAAAATAGTAACAAGAAATTTAAGAAGAAGAAGATTGAGAAGTAGAAGAAGAAGATGATGAAGAAGAAGAAGAAGGAGAAGGAGAAGGAGAACATGAAGAAGAAGGAGAAGAAGAAGAAGAAGAAGAAGACGAAGAAAAGGGAGAGGAGATTGAAGAAGAAGAAGAAAAAGAAGAAGACAAAGACAAAGAAGAAGAACAAGAAGAAGAAGAAGATGATGATGAAGAGGAAGAAGGAGAAGAAGCAGAAGAATAAGAAGAAGAAGTGGAAGAAGAAGAAGTAGAAGAAGAAGAAGAAGATTAGAAGAAGAAGAAGAAAAAGAAGAAAAAGATAAAGACGAAGATGATGAAGAAGAAAACAAAGAAGAAGAGGAAGAA
>JAIUJO010000798.1:200000-205000 GCA_023846275.1 Vanilla planifolia
AAAAAAGAAGAAGAAAAAGAAGAAGAAAAATAAGAAGAAGAAGTAGAAGAAGACAACAATGAAGATGGTGAAGAAAAAAATGATGAAGATTAAGAACAAGATGAAGATAAAGAAGGAGGAGAAGAAGAAGAAGAAGAAGAACAAGAAATAGAAGAAGAAGAAGAAGAAGAAGGAGAAGAAGAAAAATTAGAAGAAGAAGAAAAAGACTAAGAAGAAGAAAAAGACAAAGAAGAAGAGGTCAAAGAAGAAAAGAAGAAGAAAGAGAAAAAGAAGAAGAAGAAGAAGAAGAAGAAGAGGAAGAACAAGAAGAAGAATAAAATGAAGAAGAATAGAAAGAAGAAGAAGTAGAAGTGGAGACAGAGGAGGAGGAAGAGTAAAAAGAAG
The DNA here is from genome assembly GCA_023846275.1 of Vanilla planifolia. Taxonomy (NCBI): domain Eukaryota; kingdom Viridiplantae; phylum Streptophyta; class Magnoliopsida; order Asparagales; family Orchidaceae; genus Vanilla; species Vanilla planifolia. Next base: position 200,385 of record JAIUJO010000798.1, read on the forward strand.
AATAAGAAGAAGAAAAAGACAAAAAAGAACAATAATATGAAGAAGAAGATATGAAGAAGAGGAATAAAGAGAAGAAGAAGAAGAAGAAGAAAAGAAGAAGAAGAATAAAAATGTAGAGAATAACAATAAGAAGAAGAAAAAGAAGAAGATGACGAAGAAGAATAAGTAGAAGAAAAAGAAGACGAAGAAGAAGAGGAAGAAGAGGAAGAATAAAAAGAAGAAGAGGAAGAAAATAAAGTAATAGAAGAAGAAGGAAGGAAGGAAGGAAAAGAAGGCAAAGAAGAAGAGGAAGAAAAAGGCAAAGAAGAAGATTCCTAAGAAAAAGATGAAGAAGAAGAGAAAGAAAAAGAATAAAGTGAAGAAGAAGAAGAATAATAAAGTTAAAGAAAAAGAAGAAGAAGAAGAAGAGGAAGAAGAATAAGAAGAAGAAGAAGAAGAGGAAGAAGAATAATAATAATAAGAAGAAGAAGAAGAAGAAAAAGATGAAGAAGAAGGAGAAGAACAAGAAGAAGAAGACAATGAAGAAGAAAAAGAAGAAGAAAAAGAAGTGGATGAAGAAGAAGGAATAAAAGGAGAAGAAAGAGAAGAAGAAGAGGAAGAAGAAAAAGAAGAAGAAGAATAAGAAGAAAAATAAGAAGAAAATGAAGAAGAAGAAGAATAAGAGGAAGAAGAAGAAGAAGAAGAAGAAGAAGAAGAACGAGAAGAAGAAAAAGAAGAAGAGTACAAGGAAAAGAAGAAGAAGAAGAAGAAGAAGAATAAGGAGAAGAAGAAGAAGAACATGAAGAAGGCGAAGAAGAAAAGGAGAAGACGAAGAGGAAGAAGAAGTAGAAGAAGTAGTAGTAGAAGAGGAAGAAGAAGAAAAAGAAGAAGAAGAAGTAAAAGAAGGCAAAGAAGTAAAGAAGAAGACAGAGGAAGAAGAAGAGAAGAAGTAGAAGAAGTAGTAGTAGAAGAGGAACAAGAAGAAAAAGAAGCAGAGGAAGGGCAAGAAGGTGAAGAAGAAGAAAAAAATGTAAGAGGAAGAAGAAAAAGAAAAGGAAGTATAAAAAGAAGAAATAAAAGAAGAATACAACGAAGTTTAAGAAGAAGAAGAATAATAAAAGAAGAAGAAAATGAAGCAGAAGAGGAAGAAGAACAAGACGAAGAGGAAAATGAAGATGACGTAGAAGAAGAAGAAGAAGAAGAAGAAGAAGAAAATGATGTAGAAGAAGAAGAAGAGCAGAAGAGGAAGAAACAAAGAACAAGAAGAAGACGACAAACAAGAAGAAGATGAAGTAAAGGAAAAGGAACAAAACGGAGAAGAAGAAGAAGAAGAACACGATGATGAAGAAGTAGAAGAAGAAGAAGAAGATGAAGATGATGATGAACAAGTAGTTAAGGAAGAAGAAGAAGAAGACGAAGATGAAGAAGAAGAAGAAGACGATGAAGATGAAGAAGTAGAATAAAAAGAAGTAGAAGACAAAGAACAACAATAATAATAATAAGAAGATGATGATGATGATGATGATGAAAAGTAAGATGAAAAAGAGTTAGAAGACGAAAAATTAAAAGTAGAAGAAGAGGAAGAAGAAGACAAAGAAGCAGAAGAAGAAGATGAAGAAGAAGAAGATGAAGCAGAAGAGGAAAAAGAAGAAGAAGAAGAAGAAAAAGACGAAGAAGAAGATGAGGGAGAAGTAGACGAAGTAGAATAAGAGGAATAACGAGAAGAAGAAAATGAAGTAGATGAAGAAAAATTAGATGAAGAAGAAGCAGTAGAAGAAGAAGAAGAAGAAGAGAAAAAAGAAGAAGAAAAAGAAGAATATAAATAAGAAGAAGAAGTAGAGAAGACAAACAACGAAGATGGAGAAGAAAAAACATGATGAAGATTAAGAACAAGATGAAGATAAAGAAGGAGAAGAGAGAAGAAGAAGAAGAACAAGAAATAGAAGAAGAAGAAGAAGAAGAAGAAGGAGAGAAGAAAAATTAGAAGAAGAAGAAAAAAGACTAAGAAGAAGAAAAAGACAAAGAAGAAGAGGTCAAGAAGAAAGAAGAAGAAAGAGAAGAAGAAGAAGAAGAAGAGGAAGAACAAGAAGAAGAATAAAATGAAGAAGAACAGAAAGAAGAAGAAGTAGAAGTGGAGACAGAGGAGGAGGAAGAGTAAAAAGAAGAATAAGAAGAAGAAAAAGACAATAAAGAACAATAATATGAAGAAGAAGATATGAAGAAGAGGAATAAAGAGAAGAAGAAGAAGAAGAAGAAAAGAAGAAGAATAAAAATGTAGAGAATAAGAATAAGAAGAAGAAAAAGAAGAAGACGACGAAGAAGAATAAGTAGAAGTAGAAGAAAAAGAAGACGAAGAAGAAGAGGAAGAAGAGGAAGAATAAAAAGAAGAAGAGGAAGAAAATAATGTAATAGAAGAAGAAGGAAGGAAGAAAGGAAAAGAAGGCAAAGAAGAAGAGGAAGAAAAAGGCAAAGAAGAAGATTCCTAAGAAAAAGATGAAGAAGAAGAGAAAGAAAAAGAATAAAGTGAAGAAGAAGAAGAATAATAAAGTTAAAGAAAAAGAAGAAGAAGAAGAAGAGGAAGAAGAATAAGAAGAAGAAGAAGAAGAAGAAGAAGAAGAAGAAGAAAAAGATGAAGAAGAAGGAGAAGAAGAACAAGAAGAAGACGACAATGAAGAAGAAAAAGAAGAAGAAAAAGAAGAAGAAAAAGAAGTGGATGAAGAAGAAGGAATAAAAGGAGAAGAAAGAGAAGAAGAAGAGGAAGAAGAAAAAGGAAGAAGAAGAATAAGAAGAAAAATAAGAAGAAAATGAAGAAGAAGAAGAATAAGAGGAAGAAGAAGAAGAAGAAGAAGAACGAGAAGAAGAAAAAGAAGAAGAGTACAAGGAAAAGAAGAAGAAGAAGAAGAAGAAGAACAAGGAGAAGAAGAAGAAGAACAAGAAGAAGGCGAAGAAGAAAAGGAGAAGACGAAGAGGAAGAAGAAGTAGAAGAAGTAGTAGTAGAAGAGGAAGAAGAAGAAAAAGAAGAAGAAGAAGTAAAAGAAGGCAAAGAAGTAAAGAAGAAGACAGAGGAAGAAGAAGAGAAGAAGTAGAAGAAGTAGTAGTAGAAGAGGAACAAGAAGAAAAAGAAGCAGAGGAAGGGCAAGAAGGTGAAGAAGAAGAAAAAAATGTAAGAGGAAGAAGAAAAAGAAAAGGAAGTATAAAAAGAAGAAATCGAAGAAGAATACAACGAAGTTTAAGAAGAAGAAGAATAATAAAAGAAGAAGAAAATGAAGCAGAAGAGGAAGAAGAACAAGACGGAGAGGAAAATGAAGATGACGTAGAAGAAGAAGAAGAAGAAGAAGAAGAAGAAGAAAATGATGTAGAAGAAGAAGAAGAGCAGAAGAAGAAGAAACAAAGAACAAGAAGAAGACGACAAACAAGAAGAAGATGAAGTAAAGGAAAAGGAACAAAACAGAGAAGAAGAAGAAGAACACGATGATGAAGAAGTAGAAGAAGAAGAAGAAGATGAAGATGATGCTGAACAAGTAGTTGAAGAAGAAGAAGAAGAAGACGAAGATGAAGAAGAAGAAGAAGACGATGAAGAAGAAGAAGCAGAATAAAAAGAAGTAGAAGATAAAGAACAACAATAATAATAATAATAATAATAATGTTAATAAGAAGATGATGAAGGAGGAAAAGGAGAAGAAGAAGAAGAAAAAGAAGACTGAGAAGAAGACAAAGAAGAAGAAGATGAAGAAGAAGAAGGCGAAGAAGAAGAAGATGAAGATGAAGATGAAAAAAAGGAGGAGGAAGAAGAAGAATAAGAATAAGAAGAAGAAGAAGAAAGAAGAAGAAGAAGAAGAAAAACAAAAGGAGAAGAAGAGGAGGAAGAAGAACTTGATGATTATGATTATGAAGAAGAAAAAGAAGAAGAAGAACAAGAAGAAGAAGATAAAGAAGTAGAAGAAGACGATGTAGCTGATGAAGATAATGATGTTGAATAATAATAATAATAATAATAATAATAATAATAATAATAATAAGATGATGATGATGATGCAGAGGAGTAGGAAGAAGAATAAGAATAAGAAGAAGAAAAAGGAAAAAAAACAATAAAAAAAAGAAGAAGAAGGGGAAGAAGAAGAAGAAGAAGAAGAAGAATATGAAGAATGAAAATAAAAATAAGCAATAGGAGAAGAAGAAAAGAAGAAGAAGGAGAAGAAGAAGAATAAGAAGAAGAAGGAGAAGGAGAAGGAGAAGAAGAGGAAGAAAAAGAGGAATAAGAAGAAGAAGAAGATGATGAAGAAGTAGAAGAAGAAGGAGAAGAAGAAGAAGAAGATGATGAAGAAGAAAAAGAAAAGAAGATGAAGAGGAGGAAGAAGAAGAAAAAGTTGAAGATGATGATTATAAAGAAGAAGAAGAAGAAGAAGATAAATAAGAAGAAGAAGAAAATGAAGCTGATGAAGATGATGATGATGAAGAATAAGAAGGAGAAGAAGAAGAAGAAGAAGAAGATGAAGTAAAGGAGTAGGAAGAAGAAGAAGAATAAGGAAAAGAAAAAGAAGAAGAAGAAGAAAAAGAAGAAGAAGAGGAAGAGGAATAAAAAGGAGAAGAAGAGGAAGAAGAAGAAGATGAAGAAGAAGAAGAAAAATATGAAGAAT
>JAIUJO010000798.1:207500-212500 GCA_023846275.1 Vanilla planifolia
AGAAGAAGAAGAAGAAGAAGAAGACGAAGAAGATCGGGAAGAAAAAGAAGAAGAAGAAGTTGAAGAAGAAAAAGAAGAAGTCGTAGTGGAAAAAGAAGCAGAAGAAGAAGTAGAAGTAGAAGAAGAAGAAGAAGAAGAAGGAGAGGAAGGAGAAGAAAAAGAAGAAGAAGAAGAAGTCGAAGACAAAGAAAAAGAAGAAGAAGAAGATGAAGATGAAGAAGAAGAAGAAGAGGAAGAAGATAAAGAAGAAGAAGAAGAAGAAGAAGAAGACGAAGACGAAGAAGAAGAAGAAGAAGAAGAAGAAGAGGAAGAAGAAGAAGAAGAAGTAGAGGCAGATGAAGAAGAAGACAAAGAAGAGGAAGAAAAAGAAGTTGAAGAAAATGAAGAAGATGAAGAAGAAGAAGAAGAAGAAGAAAACGATGATGTCAAAAATGAAAAAGTAGTAGAAGAAGAAGAAGAGCAAGAAAAACAAGAAGATAAAGAAGAAGAAGAAGAAGAAGAAGAAGAAGACAAAGTAATAAAAGTAGAAGAAGAAGAGGGAGTAGAAGAAGAAGAAGAAGAAGAAGGAGAAGAAGAAAACGAAGCAGAAGAACTAAAAGAAGATGAAAACGAAGAAGAGGAAGAAGAAGAAAAGAAGAAGACAAAGAAGACGAAGAAGGAGAAGAAGGTGAAGGAGAGGTGCGAAAAGACGAAAAAGAAGAAGACGAAGAAGAAGACGAACAAGAAGAGGATGAAGAAGAAGAAAAAGAGGAAGAAGAAGAAGACAAAGTAGAAGAAGAAGAAGGAGCGGAAGAATAAGAAAAAAAAGAAGATGAAGAAGAAGACGAAGAAGAGGAAGATAAAGAAGAGGAAGATAAAAAAGAAGACGAAAAAGAGGAAGAAGAAGAAGAAGAAAAACGAGAAGACGAAAATGAAGAAGATGAAGAAGAAAAGATGATGAAGAAGAAGAAGAAAAAGATGAAGAAGAAGAAGTAGAAGAAGAAGAAGAAGAAGAAGACGATGAAGAAGAGGATGATGAAGAAGTAGAGGAAGAAGAAGAAGAAAAAGAAGAAGTAGAAGAAGAGTAACAAGAAGAAGAAGAAGGCAAAGAAGAAGACGAACGACCGAAAGATGAAGAAGATGAAGAAGAATAATTGGAAGAAAAAGAAGAAGACGAAGAAGAAGAAGATGAAGAAGAAGAAGAAGTAGCAAAAGAAGAAGAAGAAGAAAAAGAATATGAAGAAGTAGAACTAGAAAAAGAAGAAGAAGACGATGAAGAAGGAGAAGAGCAAGAAAACGAAGAAGAAGAAGAAGAAGAAGAAGAAAAAGAAGAAGAAGAAGAAAAAGACGAAGAAGAAGGCAAAGAAGAAGATGAAGAGAAGAAGACAAAGAAGTAGATAATGAAGAAGAACAAGAAAAAGAGGAAAAAGATAAAGAGGAAGAGGGCAAAGAAGAAGAAGAAGAAGACAAAGAAGATGAAGAAAAAGAAGAGGAAGATGGAGAAGAGGAAGAGGAAGAAGACGAAGACGAAGAAGAAGAAGAAGAAGAAGAAGAAGAAGATGAAGAAAAAGGAGTAGACGAAAAAGAATAATAAAAAGAAGAACTAGAAGAAGAACAAGATGACAAAGGAGAAGAGCAAGAAGAAGAAGTAGAAGAAAAAGAAGGAGAAGAAGCCAAAGAAGAAGATGAAGAAGAAGAAGACAAAGAAGAAGATAATGAAGAAGAAGAAGAAAAACTGGAAGAAGAAGTAGATGAAGAAGACAAAGAAGAAGAGGGCAAAGTAGAAGAAGAAGAAGAAGATGAAGAAAAAGGAGAGGAAGATGGAGAAAAGGAAAATGAAGAAGACAAAGACGAAGTGGAAAAAGAAGAAGAAGAAGAGGAAGAAGAAGAAAAAGAAGAAGTAGAAGAAGAAGAAGTTTAAAATGAAGAAGAGGAAGAAGAAGAAAAAGAAGATGATAAGGAAGAAGATAAAGAAGTCGAAGAAGAATAGGATGATGATAAAGAAGATGAAGAAGAAGAAAAAAAGAAGAAGAAGAAGATGACAAAGAAGAAGAAAAAGAAGTAAAAGAAGAAGAAGAAGATGAAAAAATGAATTTCAAGAAGAAGAAAAGGAAAAAGAAGGAGAAAAAGTAGACAAATGAGAAGAAGAACAAATAGTACAAGAAGAAGACAAAGAACAACAAGAAGAAGAAGATGAAGAAGAAGAAGAAGAAGAAAAAGAAGAAGAAGATGAAGAAAACGAAGAAGTAGAAGAAGAAGAAGGAGAAGAAGAAAATGAAGAAGAAGAAGAAAAAGAAGAAGGAGATGAAGACAAACAAGAAATACCAGAAGAAGTAGCAAAAGAAGAAGAAGAAGAAGAAGAAGAAGAAGAAGAATAGGAACAAAAAGAAGAAGAAGAAGTAGAAGAACAATGAGAAGGAGAAGTGGTAGGACAATAAGAAGAAGAAGAAAAAGAAGATGAAGTAGAAGAAGAAGTTGAAGAAGAAGAAGATGAAGAAGAAGAAAATGAAGAAGAAGAAAAAGGGGAAGAAGAAGAAGAAGAAGATGATGATGAAAAAGAAGAAGAATAAGATGAAGAAGATGAAGAAGAAGAAGATGATGACGAAGAAGAAGACAAAAGAATAGGAAGAAGAAGACAAAGAAGAAGAAGAAGAAGGAGAAGAAGAAGAAGAAGTGGAAGATGAAGAAGTAGAAGAAGATGATGATGATGATGATGATGATGATGAAGAAAAAGAAGTTTAGGGGGAAGACGAAGAAGAAGAAGACAAAGAAGAAGAACATGAAGACGAAGAAGAAGATGAAGAAGAAGAAGAAGAAGAAGAAGTAGAAGAGGACGATGAGAATGACTAAGAAGAAGAAGAAGAAGAAGACAAAAAAAGAAGAAGAGAGTGAAGAAGTAGAAGAATAAGACAAAGAAGTAGAAGACGAAGAAGGTGAAGATGGAGAATAGGAGGAACAACAAGTCAAGGAAGAAGAAGAAGTAGAAGAAGAAGAAAGAGAAGAAGATGAAGAAGAAGAATAAGATGAAGAAGAGAAGAAGAAGAAGAAAAGAAGAAGAATTAGATGAAGAAGAAGAGGAAGAAAAAGAAGAATAAGAAGAAGACCCAGAAGAAGAAGATGATGAGAAGAAGAAAAAGAAGGTAAAGAAGAAAAAGAAGAAGAAGAAGTCGAAGAAGAAGAAGAACATGAAGAAGAAGACGGAGAAGAAGAAGACGGTAAAGCGGGAGGCATAGAAGAAGAGGAAGGTGATGATGATGATGATTACAAATAAGAAGAAGGAGGAGAAGAAGAAGAAGATGACAACGAGGAAGAAGAAGAAGAAGAGGAGGAGGAAGAAGATGTAGAAGATGCAGAAGAAGAAGAAGAAGGCGAAGAAGAAGAAGAAGACAAAGGTAAAGAAGACAAACAAAAGGAAGACAGAAGAGAGGAAGAAGAAGAAGACGAAGAAGAAGAAGAAGATGAAGAAGATAAAAAAGCAGAAGAAGAAGAAGAAGACAAAGGTAAAGAAGACGAACAAAAGGAAGACAGAAGAGAGGAAGAAGAAGAAGTTGAAGAAGAAGAAGAAGATGAAGAAGATAAAAAAGAAGAAGAAGAAGAAGAAGAAGAAGAAGAAGATGAAGAAGAAGAAGAACAAAAAGAAGAAGATGATGAAGAAGTAGTAGAAGAAGAAGATGAAGAAGAAGCAAAAGAAGAAGAAGAAGTTGAAGACTAAGAGGAAGAAGAAGAAGACGAAGAGGAAGAAGACGAAGAAGAGGTAGTCGAGGAAGAGGAAGAAGAAGAAGTTGAGGAAAAAGAAGAAGAAGAAGAAGAAGATGATGATGATGAAGAATAAGAAGAAGAAGAAGAAGGAGAAGAAAAGGAAGAAGAAGAAGTAGAGGAAGAAGAAAAAGAGAAGTGGAAGAGCAAGAAAAACAAGAAGTTCATAAAGAGGAAGAAGTTGAAGAAGAGGAAGAAGTAGAAAAAGAAGAAGAAGAAGAAGAAGAAGAAGAAGAAGTAGAAGAAAAGAAAGAAGAAGAAAAAGGTGCAGAAGAAGAAGAAGAAGAGGAAGAAAAAGAAGAAGAGGAAGAATAACAAAAAAATGAAGAACAAGAACAAGAAAAATAAGAAGAGGAAAAAGAAGAAAAAGACGAAGAAGAAGAAGAAGAAGAAGACGAGGAAAAACACGAACAAAACAGAGATGAAGTAGAGGAAAAAGAAGAAGACAAGGAAGAAGAAGAAGAAGAAGAAGTAGAAGAAGAAGAAGAAGAAGAAAGAAGAAGAATATGAAGAAGAAGAAGGAGAAGAAGAAGAAGAAGAAAACGAAGAAGAAGAAGATGATGATGATGATGATGATGAAGAAGTATAAGAAGGCACCAGAAGAAGCAGTAAAAGAAGAAGAAGAAGGAGAAGAATTTGAAGAGGAACAAGAAAAAGAATAAGAAGAAGAACTAGAAGAATAAGGAGAAGGAGAAGAGGTAGGAGAAGAAGAAGATGAAAAAGAAGATGAAGTAGAAGAAGGAGAAGATGAAGAAGATTAAAATGAAGAATAAGAAGAAGAAAAAGAGGAAGAAGAAGAAGATGATGATGATGAAGAAGAAAAATAAGGTGAAGAAGAAGAAGATGAGGACGAAGAAGACGAGAAAGAATAAGAAGAAGAAGAAGAAGAAGAAGACAAAGAAGAAGAATAAAAAAAGGAGAAAAGGAAGAAGAAGTGGAAGATGATGATGAAGAAGAAGAAGATCATGATGATGATGATGATGAAGAAGAAAAAGAAGATAAGGGAGAAGAAGAACAAGAAGAAGAAGAAGAACATGAAGATGAAGAAGAAGACAAAGTAGAAGAATAAGATGAAGAAGAAGAAGAAGAAGAAGAAAAGAAGAAGAATTAGATGAAGAAGTAGAAGAAGAAAAAGTAGAAGAAGAAGAAGAAGACACATAAGAAGAAATAGATGTGGGAGAAGAAGAAGAAGTTAAACAAGAAGAAGAAGAAAAAGAAGAAGGAGGAGAAGAAGAGGAAGAAGAAGAAGAAGAAGAAGGAGAAGA
>JAIUJO010000798.1:217500-219733 GCA_023846275.1 Vanilla planifolia
AGAAGAAAAAGTGGAAGAAGTCGTAGAAGAAGATGACGAATAAGAAGAAGTCGAAGAACAAAATCAAGAAGAAGAAGAAAAGACAGAAGAAGAAGACGAAGCAGAAGAAGAAGATGAAGAAGAAGGAGAAGAAGAAGAAGAAGAGAAGAATAAGAAGAAAAAGAAGGAGAAGAAGAAAAAGAAGAAGAAGAAGAAGAAGAAGAGGAAGACAAAGAAGGGGAAGAAGAAGAAGATAAAGAAGAAGAAGAAGAAGAAGAGGAAGAAGACAAAGAGAAGGAAAAGAAGAAGAAGAAGAAGAAGAATATGAAGAAGAAGAAGAAGGATGAGGAGGAGAAGTGGAAGACGAAGACGACGAATAAGATGAAGTCGAAAAAGAGGAAGAAGTAAAAGATGAACAAGAAGAAGAAGAAGAAGAAATAAAATAAGAAGACAAAAAAATGAGGCGATGACAGCAAACACGAAGAAGAAGAAGAAAGAGAAGAGGAAGAAAACGAAGAAGAAGAAGAAGAAGACAATGAAGAAGAAGAAGAAAATGAAGAAGAAGAACAAGAAGATGGAATAATAGTGAAGAAGAAGAAATTAAAGAAGAAGAAGAAGAAGAAAAAGAAGAATAATAATAATAAGAATAAAAATAAGAAGAAGAAGAAGAAGAAGAAAAACAAGTAAAAGGGGAAGAAGATGGAGAAGAAGAAGAAGAGGATAATGAGTTAGAAGAAGAATAAGAAAATGACAAAGAAGAAGAAGTAGAAGATGAAGAGGAAGAAGATAAAGATGAGGAAGAAGAAGAAGATGAAGAAGAAGAAGAAGAAAAAGAAGAAGTCAAAGAAGAAGAAGAATAAGAAGGAAAAGGGAAAGAAAGACAAAGAAGAAGAAGAAGAATGAGAAGTAGAAGAAGAAGAAGAAGAAGAAGAAGAAGAAGAAGTAAAAAAATGAAGGAGAAGGCAAAGAAGAAGAAAAGTAGAAGAAGAAGAAAAAGAAGAGGAAAAAGAAGAAGATTAAGAAGAGGAAGAAAAAGAAGAAAAAGAATAAGAAAAAAGAATAAGATGATGAAGATGATGATGGCAATGAAGGAATGGAAGAAGAAGAAGAAGAAGAAAAAGAAGAAAAAAGAGGATGAGGAAGAAGAAGAAGAAGAAGAAGAAGAGGAAGCAATAGGAGAAGAAGAAGTAGAAGAAGAAGAAGAAGAACCAGAAGAAGAAGAGGAAGAAAAAGAGAAGAAGAAGAAGAATGAGGAGAAGAAGAAGAAGAAGAAGAAGAAGAATATGAAGAAGAAGAAGAGGAACAAGAAGATGAAGACGAAGAACAAAATGACGAAGAAGGCGAAGAAGACCATGACAAAGAAGAAGAAGAAGAGGAAGAAGGAGTAGGAGAAGGAGAAGAAGAAGAAAAAGAAGATGAAGTCAAAGACGATTAAGAATAAGGAGAAGAAGTAGAAGAAGAAGAAGCAAAAGAAGAAGAAGAAGAAGAAGGAGAGAAGTAGAAGAAGAAGAAGGAGAAGGAGAAGAAGAAGAAGAAGAAGAAAAAGAAGAACAATAAAAGGAAGAAGAAATAGAAGAAGAAGATGAAGAGAAAGAAGAAGATGACGAAGAAGATGAAGATGAAGAAGACGAAGAAGAAGTAGGAGAAGAAGAAGAATAACAAGAAAAATCAAAAGAAGAAGAGAAGAAGAAGAAGAACAAGAAGAAGAAGTAGAAGGAAAATAAGAAGGAGTCGAAGAAGAAGAAGAAGAAAAAAGAAGATTATGATGAACAAGAACCAGAAAAAGAAGAAGAAGAGGAATAAAAAAGAAGAAGAAGATGAAGAAGAAGAAAAAGAAGAAGAATAAGAAAAAGAAGGGCAAGAAAAAAATTGGGGAAGAAGAAAAGTTGAAGAAGTAGAAGAAGAAGAAGACTATAGTGAAGAAGTAGAAAAAAAAGAGAAAGATGAAGAAGAAGAAGAAGAAGTAAAAGAAGAAGAAGAAGAAAGAGAAGAAGAAGAAGAAGAAGAAGAAGAAGAAGAATCAGAAAAGAAGAAGAAGATGGAGAAGAAGAAGAAGATGAAAAAGAAGAATAAGAAGAAGAAGAGTAAGAAAACAAAGAAGAAGAAGAAGAAGATGATGATGATAATGATGATGGGGAAGAAGAAGAAGTAGAAGAAGAAGAAGATGAAGAAGAAGATGATGAAGAAGAAGAGGTAGAAGAAAAAGAAGACGAAGAAGAGCAAGAAGAACAAGAAGAAGAAAAAGTTGAAGAAA
>JAIUJO010001703.1:2500-5000 GCA_023846275.1 Vanilla planifolia
CTTCTTCTTCTTCTTCTTCTTCTTCTTCTTCTTCTTTCTTACACTTCATTTTTTTACATCTTCTTCTTCTTCTTCGTTTTCCTCTCCTTCCTCTTCTTCTTCTCCTTCTTCTTCTTGTACTACTTCTTTTCTTCTTCTTCTTCTTCGTCTTCTTCATATTCTACTTCTTCATCGTCTTCTTCTTCTTCTACTACTTTTCTTCTTATTATTATTGTTATTGTTATTTTTAAAATTATTATTATTATTATTATAACCATTTTTACTTAACTCCTTCTCCTTCTTTTATTTCTTAATCATGTTCTTCTTATTCTACTTCTTTTTCTTCTAATTCTTCTTCTTCTTCTTCTACTTGTTCTTCGTCTTCTCCTTCTACTTTTTCTTCTTTTATTACTTCTTCCTCTTGTTCTTCTCCTTTTTATTCTTCTTCTTCTTCTTCTTCTTCTACTTCTTCTCCTCCTCCTCCTCCTCCTTCTACTACTTCTTCTTCTTCTACATCTTCTTCTTCTTTTAGTTATTCTTTTTTTCTTCTTCTTCTTCTTTATCTTCTTCTTCTTCTTCTTCTTCTTTCTCGTCTTCTCTTTTTCTTCTTCTTCCTCCTCTTCGTCTTCTTCTTCTTCTTCCTCTTCTTCTTCTACTACTACAAATACTACTTCTTCTTCTTTTCTTCTACTTCTTCTTTTTCCTCTGCTCCTTCATCTTCTTCTTCTCCTTCTCATTTTCCTTCTTCTTCTTCATCTTCCTCTCCTTGCTATTCATATTCACCTTCTTCTTCCTCTCCTTTTTGTTCTTTCATTTCTTCTTCTACTTCTTTTCTACCTCTTATTATTATTATTATTATTATTATTATTATTATTATTATTATTGTTATTATTTTTATTATTTCAATTTTTAGTTTCTTTATTCTACTTCTTCTTCTATTCTTCTTCTTCTATTCTTCTTCTTCTTTTTTATCATCTCCTTCCTCTTTCTTCTTATAATTCTTCTTCTACTTCTCCTTCTTCTTGTTGTTCTTCACCTTTTTTGTTGTTCTTCTTCTTCTACTACTACTACTACTACTACTACTTCATCTTCTTATACTTCTTTCTTCTTCTTCTCCTTCTCCTCCTTCTTCTTCTTCATATTTTTCTTCTTCTTCTTGTTCTTCTTTTTCTTATTGTTATTATTATTATTATTGTTATTATTATTCTACTTCTTTTTCTTCTTCTTTCTTCCTTCTTCGTCTAGTTCATCATCATCATCTTTGTCATCTTCTACTTGTTCTTTTTCTTCTGCTATTATTGCTTGGTTCTTCTTCTTTGTCTTCTACTTTCTTCTCCCTCTTCTTCTTCTTCTTCCTATTATTATTATTATTATTATTTAAATTCTTTTTGTTCTTCTTCTTCATCATAATCATCATCTTCTTCTTCTTCTTCTCCTACTTCTTCTACTTCTACTTTTTCTTCTTCTTCAACTTTTTCTTCTTCTTCTTCTTCTTCTTCTTCTATTCCTTCTTCTTCTTCTTGTTGTTCTTCTTCTTCTCCTTCTTCTCCTTCTTGTTCTTCTTCTTCTTCTTCTTCCCCTCCTTCTTCCTCTTCTTCTCCTTCTTCTTCTTCTTCCTCTTCTACTTCTTCTTCTTCTTCTTGTTCTACTCCTTTTTCTTCATCTTCTTCTTCACTCTTCTCTTTCTCCTTCTTCTTCTCCTTCCTCTTCTTCTTCTTGACCTTCTTCTTTATCTTTTTCTACTTATTATTCTTCTCCTTATTCTTTGTCTCCCTCTCCTTCTTCTTTTTCTTCTTCTTCTTCTACTACTTCTACTTCTTCTTCTACTTCATCTACTTCATTTTCTTGCTCTCCTTATTTTTCTCCTTCTCCTTCATCTTCCTTTTCTTCTTTTGCTACATTTTTCTTCTTCTTGATCTTCCCACTTTTTCTTCCTGTTCTTCTACTTCTTCTTCTTCTTCTTCTTCTTCTTCTTCTTCTTATTATTATTATTATTTTTATTATTATTCTTCTTCTTCTTCTTCTCCTGCTCCTCCTCCTCCTCCTTCTTCTTCTTCTACTTCTTCTTCTTCTTCTTGTTCTTCTCATTTTTCTACTTCTTCTTCTTCTTCTTTCTCTTCTTCCTCTTCTTCTTCTCCTTCTTCTTCTTCTTCTTCTTTTTCTTCTTTCTTCTTCTTCTCATACTCCTTCTTCATCTACTTCTTCTTCCTCCTCCTCTTCTTGCTCTCCTTCTCCTTCTTCTTCCTCTTGTTCTCCTACTTCTCCTTCTTCTACTCGTTCATCTTCTCCTTCTTTTACTTCTTCTTCTTCTTCTCATTCTCCTCCTTCTTCTCCTTCCCTCTTCCACTTCTTCCTCTCCTTCTTTTTCTACTTCTTATTCTTCTTTTTCTTCTTCTTCCTCTTCTACTTCTTCTTCTTCTTCTTCTTCAACTTCTACTTCTGCAACTTTTACTTCTACTTCTTCTTCTTCTTCTTCTTCTTCGTCTTCTTCTTCTTCTCCTCCTTCTTTCTTCTACTTCTT
>JAIUJO010001703.1:12500-15000 GCA_023846275.1 Vanilla planifolia
ATTATTATTATTCTACTTCCTCTTCTTCTTCTTCCTTTACTTTTTTTCTTCTTTTTCTTCTTCTTCTTCTTCTTCTTCTTATTCTTCTTATTCTTCTTCTTATTCTTCTTCTCCTCTTCTTCTTCTTCTTCTTCTTCCTGTTCGTCTTCTTCTTTTTCTTCTTCGTCTTCTTCTTCTTCTTCTTCTTCAACTTCTTTGACTTCCTCTCCTTCTTCTTTTCCTCCTCCTAATTCTCCTTCTTCTTCTTCTTCTTCTACTACTTCATTTTCTTCTTCTTTTATTACTACTTTGTCTTCTTCTCGTTATTATTGTTATTATTATCATTGCTATTGTAACATATCTTCTTCTTCTTTGTCTTCTTCTTCTTCTACTTCTTCTTCTTGAACTTCTTCTTCCTTTTCTTCTTATTATACTTCTTCATCTTCTTCTTCTTTCCTTATTATTTTATTATTATTATTATTATTATTACTATTATTACTTATGTTCTTCTTCTTCTTCTTCATGTTCTTCTTATTCTACTTCCTCTTCTTCTACTTATTTTTCTTCTTCTTCCTCTCTTTCTTTTTCTTGCTATGCTTCTTTTTTTCCTTCTCCTTTTTTTTCTTCTTTCACTACTTCTTCCTCTTGTTCTTCTCCTTTTTTCTTCTTCTTTTTCTTCTTCTTCCTCTTCTTCTTCTTCTTCTTCTTATACTTCTTCTTCTTTTTATTCTTCTTCTTCTTCTTCTTCCTCTTCCTCTTCTTCGTCTTCTCCTCCTCCTCCTTTTTCTTCTTCTTCTTCTTCTTCTTCTATATCTTCTTCTATTTGTTCTTCTTTTTTTTTCTTCTTCTTCTTCTTTTTCTTCTTCTTCTTCTTCTTTTTCCTCTTCTTCTTCCTCACCTTCTTCTTCTTCCTCTTCTTCTTCCTCACCTTCTTCTTCCTCTTCTTCTACTTCTTCTTCTTCTTTTTCTTCTACTCCTTCTTCATCTTCTTTTCTTCTACTTCTTCTTTTTCATTTTCTTCTTCATCTTCCTATCGTTGATCTTCGTATTCACCTTCTTCTTCTCCTCCTTTTCGTTCTTCTTTTACTTCTTCTACTTCTTTTTTTACCTCTTATTATTCTTATTATTATTATTATTATTTGTTATTCTTCTCCTTCTTCTTCTCTTCTTCTTATTCTTTTTCTTTTTCATCTTCTCTTTCTTCTTCCTTCCTCTTCTTCTTCTCTTTCTTCTTGTTATTCTCATTCTTCTTCTTCTTCTTCGCCTTCTTCGTCATCTTCTTATTGTTCTACTTCTTCATCTTCTTATTTTTTTTATTACAATTGTTATCATTATTATTATTATTATCATTATTATCATTATTATTATTATTATTATTATTATTATTATTATTATTATTATTATTATTGTTATTGTTCTTCTTCTTCTTCTCCTCTTCTTCTTCTTCTTCTTCTTCGTCTTGTTCTTCTTCTTCTTTTAATTCTTCTTCTTCTTCTTCTTCTTCTTCTCCTCCTCCTCCTCCTCCTTTATGTTCTTCTTCTTCTTCTTTTCCACCTTCTTCTACTTCTTCATCTTCTCATTCATATTCTTTTACTTATTCTTCTTCTTCTTCATCATCGTCCTCTCCTCCTGCTTCTTCTTCTTCCTCATCTTCAACGTCTTCTATTTCTTCTTCTACTTCTTCGACTTCTACTTCTTCTTCATCTTATTTTTCTTCTTCTTCTCCTTCTTCATCATCTTTTTCTTCTTCATCATCTTCTTTTTTATTATTATTGTTAATATTAATTTTTTCTTGTTACTATTATTATTATTCTTTTTCATATTATTATTATTACTATAATTATTTTTATTATTATTCTTATTATTATTATTATTATTATTCCTTTTATTTTCGTTCTTCTTTTTCCTCTTCTTCTTCTTCTTCTTTTCCTTCTTCTACTTCTTCTTCTTCTTCTTCTTCCTCTTCTTATTCTTCTTCTTCTCCTTCTTCTTTTTCTTCTGATTCTTCTCCTCCTTTTTCTTCTTCTTCTTCTTCTCCTCCTTCTTGTTCCTCTTCTTCTTCTTCCTCTTCTTCTCATTTTTCTTCTTCTCAATCTTCTTCTTCTTCTTCTTTTTCTTCTTCTTCTTCACCTTCTTCATCATCATCATCATTTTCTTCTTCATCTTCTTCTTCTTCTTCTTCTTCTTTGTCCTCTTCTTCTTCATTTTCTTCTTCTTCCTCTTTTTCTTCTTGTTCTTCTTCTTCTTCTTATACTTGATCATATTTTTCTTGTTATCCTTCTTTAGTTTTTTCTTCTTCTTCTTCATCTTCTTCATCTTCTTCTTCTTCTTCTCCTTCTCCTTCTTCTTCTTCTTCTTCTTCTTCTTGTCATCCACCTTCTTTTTTTCTTTTTCCTCTCCTTCTTCTTCTTCTTCTCCTTCTCCTTCTTCTCCCCCTTCTTCTCCTTCTTCTCCCCTTACTTCTCTTTCCTCTTCTCCTTCTTCTTCTCCTCCTTTTTCTTCTTCTTCTTCTTCTTCTTCT
>JAIUJO010001703.1:20000-22500 GCA_023846275.1 Vanilla planifolia
TCTTCTCTTCTTCTTCTAATTCTTCTTCTTCTTCTTCTTCTTCTTCTTCTTCTTCTTTTTCTGTTGCTGCTCCTACTTTTTCTTTTCCTTCTTCTTCTTCTTCTTTCATGTTCTTCCTCTTCTCCTCCTTCTTCTTGTTCTTCTTCTTCTTCAACTTCATCTTCTTCATCTTCCTCTCCTTCTTCCTCTTCTTCTCCTTCTTCTTTCTTCCCTTCTGCATCTTCTTATTCTTGTTCTTCTCCATTTTCTTCTTCTTCTTCTCTCTTCTCTTTTTTCTTCTTCTTCTTCTTCTTCTTTCTTCTTGATCTTCTTCTTCAATCTTTTTCTTCTGATTATTCTTCTCCTTATTATTTGTCGCCCTCTCCTTCTTCTTCTTCTTGTTCACCTTCTTTTTATTCTCCTCCTTTGTCTTCTTCTTCTTCTTTTTCTTCTTTTTTCTTCTTCTTATTATTGTTACTATTATTATTATTATTATTACTACTATTATTATTTATCTTCTTCTTATTCTTCTTCTTCATCGGCTTCTTCATCTTGCTCTCCTTATTTTTCTCCTTCTCCTTCATCTTCTTTTTCTTCTTTTCTTCTCTTGCTATTTCCTCTTCTTTTTTATCTTCTCTTCTTCTTCTTCTTCTTCTTCTTCTTCTTCTTCTTCTCTTGCTTCTTCTTCTTCTTCTTCACTTCTTCTTCGTCTTCTCCTCTCTCCTCCTCCTCCTCCTTCTTCTACTATTCTTCTTCTTCTTGTTCTAACTCTTTTTTCCTCTTCTTCTTACTTTTCTTTCCCTTCTTCTCTATCTTCTTCTTCTTCTTCTTCTCTTCTCTCTTCTTCTTCTTCTTCTTCTCTTCTTGTTTTCCTTCTTCTTTCTTTCTTCCTTTTCTTCTTCTTCTCCTTCTTCTTCTTCTTCTTCTTTTCTTCTTCTCCTCTTCCACACGTTTTTTCTTCTCCTACTTCTTCTTCTTCTTCTCCTACTTCCCCTTCTTCTTCTTCATCTTCTTCTTGATCTTCCTCTCCTTGTTCTTCTTCTTGTCCTACTTCTTCTACTTCCTGTTATTCTTCTCTTCTTCTTTTCTTCTTCGTCTTCTTCTTCTCCTTCTTCTTCTTCTTTTTCTTCTTCTTCTTCTTCCTCTGTTTCTTCGTCTTCTTCTTCTTCTTCTTCTACATCTTCTTCCGCTTCTTCTTCTTCTTCCTCTTTCTCCTCTTCTTCTTCTTCTTCCTCTTCTTTCTCTTCTTCGTCTTCTTCTTGTTCTACTAGTTCCTATTCTTCTTCTTTTTCTTCTTCTTCTTCTTCTTCTTTTTCTTCCTCTAATTTTTCTTCTTCTCCTTCTATTTCTTCATCTTATTATTATTATTATTGTTATCTTTTTTCTTCTCCTTCTTCTTCCTTCTTCTTCTCCTTCTTTTTATTCTTCTTCTTCAACTTCTCCTTCTTGTTGTTCTTCTCGTTCTTCTTCCTTTTCTTCTTCTCCTCCTCATCCACCTTTTTTTCTTCTTCTCCTTCTTCTTCTTCTCCTACTTCCCCTTCTTCTTCTTCATCTTCTTCTTCATCTTCCTCTCCTTGTTCTTCTTCTTGTACTACTTCTACTTCCTGTTATTCTTCTTCTTCTTCCATTTCTTTTTTTGTCTTCTTCTTCTTCTTCTTCTTCTTCTTCTCCTCCTCTTACTCCTTTTTCTTCTTTTTCTTCTTCCTCTTGTTCTTCATCTTCTTCTACTTCTTTTTCTTCTTCTTCTTCTTCTTCTTCTTCCTCTTCTTCTTCTTCTTCCTCTTCCTACTCTTCTTATTCTTCTTCTTGTTCTACTAGTTCTTTTTCTTCTTCTTTTTCTTCTTCTTCTTTCTTTTCTTCCTCTTCTTTTTCTTCTACTCCTCCTTCTATTTCTTCTTCTTCTTATTATCATTGTTATCATATTTCTTCTCCTTCTTCTTCCTTCTTCTTGTCCTTCTGCTTATTCTTCTTCTTCAACTTCTCCTTCTTGTTGTTCTTCTCCTTCTTCTTCTTCTTCTTCTTCAACTTTTTCTTCTTCTTCTCCATCTTCTTCTTCTTCTTCTACTTAATGTTGTACTTCTCCATATTCTTCAACTTCTTCTTCTACTACTACTTTTTCTTCTTCTTCTTCTTCATCATCTTCATTTTCTTCTTCTACTTCTTCTTCTTCTCCCTCTTCTTCTTCGTCTTCTTCTTCTTCTTCTTTTCTTCTTCTAGTTCTTCTTCTTCTTCTTCTTCTTCTTCTTCTTCCTCTTCTTCTTCTTCTTCTTCTCCTCTTCCTTTCTCTTGTTCTTGTTCTTCTCCTTCTTCTTCTTCTTCTTCTTCCCCATCTCCATATTTTTCATATTCTTCTTCGTCTTCTTCGTCTTCCTCACCTTCCTATTCTTTTTCTTCTTCTTCTTCTTCTTCCTTTCTTCATCTTCTTCTTTTTCTACTTCTTCTTCTTCTTCTCCTCCTTTTTCAACTTGTTCTTCTTCTTGTTGTTCTTCTTCTTCTTATTCTTCTTCTTCTCCTTCTTTTT
>JAIUJO010001703.1:27500-35000 GCA_023846275.1 Vanilla planifolia
TTCTCCTTCCCCTTTTTCTTCTTCTTCTTCTTCTTCTTCCTCTTATTCTTTTTCTTGTTCTTGTTCTTCTTCTTCATCATCTACTTCTTCTTTCTCTTGTTCTTCTTCTCCTTCTTGTTCTTGTTCTTGTTCTTCTTCTTATTATTCTACTTCTTTTCTCCTTTTTCTTCTATTTCTTCTTCTTAATCCTCTTGTTCTTCTCCTCCTTCTTCTTCCTCTATTTTTATACATCTTCCTCTCCTTTAACTTTTATTCTTCTTCTTCTTTTCTTCTTCATTTAATTCGTCTTCCCGTTGTTCTTCTTAAGTTTTTTATCATCTTCTTCTTCTTCTTCCTCTTCTTCTTCTTTTTCTTCTACTTCTTCTTCTTGTTCTTCTTCCTCTTCTTCTTATTATTCTTCTCCTTCTTCATCTTCTTCCCTTTCTTCTGCTTCCACTTCTTCTTCTTGTTCTTCCTCTTCTTCTTATTCTTTTTCTTCTTCTTCTTCTTCTTCTTCTTCTTCTTCTTCTACTTCATCATCTTCTTCTTTTTCTTCAACTTATTCTTCTAAAACTTCAGCTTCTTCTTCTTGCTCTTGTTCTTGTTCTTGCTTTTATTCTTCTTCTACTTCTACTTCTTCTTCTTCTGCGACTTCTTTTATTTTTTCTTCTTCTTTTTCTTCTTCTTTTTCTTCTTCTTTTTCTTCATCTTCCTATTCTTCTCGTTCTTATTCTTGGTCTTCATCTTCCTATTCTTCTCATTCTTATTCTTGGTCTTCATCTTCTACTTATTGTACTTCTTCTTCTTCTTGTTCTTTTTCCTCTTCTTCTTTTTCTTCTTCTTCTTCTTCTTCTTGTTATTCTTCTTCTTCTACTTTTTCTACTACTTATTCTTATTCCTCTTTTTCTTCTTCTTCTTCTTCATCTTCTTCTTCTTCTTCTACTTCTTCTTCTTCACCTTCTTCTACTTCTTTTTCTTCTTCTTCTTCTTCTTCTTCTTCTTTTTCGTCTTCTTCTTCTTCTTTTTCATCTTCTTCTTCTTCTTTTTCGTCTTCTTCTTCTGTATCTTCCTTTTCTTCTTCCTCTTCTTCTTCTTCTTACTCATCTTCTTCTTCCTCTCCTTCTTCTTCTTCATCATCTTCTTCATCTTCCTATCCTTCTTCTTCTTCCCCTTCTTCCTCTTCTTCTTCTACTTGTTTTTCTTCTTATTGTTCTTCTACTTTGTCTTCTTCTTCTTTGTCTTCTTCTTCAACTTCTTCTTCTTCTTCTTCTTCTTTATCATTCTCTTCTTTTTCTTCTTCTTCTTCTTCTTCTTCTTCTGCTCTTCTTCTTCTTCATCTTCTTCTTCTAATTCTTCCTCTCGTTCTTTTTCCCCTTTTTTTTTGCTCTTCTTCTACTTCTTCTTCATCAATTTCTTCATCTTCTTCTACTTCTTTTCTTATCCTTCTCTTTTCTCTTCTTCTTTTTTTGTTCTTCTTTTTTTTGCTTCCACTTCTTCTCCTTCTTCTTCTTTTTCTTCTGTTACTTCTACTTCTTGTTCTTCTTATTCCTCTTCTTCGCCTTCTTCTTCAGCTACGTCTTCTTCTTCTTCTGCTTCTTCTTCCTATTCTACTTCTTCCTCTTCTTCTTTTACTTCTTCTTCTTCTTCATGTTCTCTTCTTCTTCTTCTTCATCTTCTTCATCTTCTTTTTCTTCTTCTTCTTCCTCTTCTTTTTCATCTTCCTCTACTCCTACTCCTCCTTATTTTTCTCCATGTTTGACTTCTTCCTCATTTTCTTCTTCTTCTTCTTCAACTTCTTCCTCTCCTTGTTCTTCTTCTTCTCGTTCTTGTTCTTCTTCATGATCTACTTCCTCTTCTTCTTGTACTTCTTCTTTTTCTTCTTCTTCTTCTTCTTCTTCTTTATCTACTTATTATTATTAAAACTATTGTTACTATTATTTTTAGTATTAGTATTATTGTTCTTCTTCTGCTTCTTCTCATTCTTTTTCTACTTCTTCTTCTTCTTCTCCTTCTTTTTCTTTTCCTTCTTCTTCGTCTTCTTCTTTTCCATTTTCTTCTTCTTCTTCTTCTTCTTATTCTTATCTTATAGCTCTTCTCCCCCTCCTCCTTCTTCTTCTTCATCTTTCTTCCCATCTTCTTCTTCTTTTCATTCTCTTTCTTCTACTATTTGTTCTTCTTCTTATTGTTGTTCTCCTTTTTCTTCTTCCTCTTCTTCTCCTTCTTCTTCTTTTTCTTCTTCTTCTTCTTCCCCTCATTCTTCTTCTTCTTCTTCTTCTTCTACTACTACTACTACCTATTTTTCTTCTTTTTCTTTTTCTTCTTCTTCCTTTTATTCTTCTTCTTCTTCTTTTTCTCTGTCTCCTTCTTCTTTTACTTCATCTTCATTTTCTTCTTCTTCCTCTTCTTCTTCACCTTCTTCTTTTTCTTCTTCTTCTTCTTTCTCTTCTTCTTCTTCCACTTATTCTACGTTTTGTTCTTCTTCTTCTTCTTCTTTTTCTTCTTCTTCTTCTTCTTTTCCTTCTTCATCTTCTTCATCATCATCATTATCTTCTTCTTCTTCTTCTTCTTCTTCTTCTTTTCCATCTTCTTCTCCTTCTCCTTCTTCAACTCCTTCTTCTTCTTCTTCTTTTTCTCCTTCTTCTTCTTCTTCTCCTTCTTCTTCTTCTTATTCTCCTTCTTTTCCTTATTCTTCTTCTTATTCTTCTTCTTCTTCTTCCTCTTCTTCTTCTTCATCTTCATACTCTTCCTCTCCTTCTTCTTCTTCTTTTTAAACTTATTCTTCTTCTTCCTCTTCCACTTCTTCTTCTTCATCCTCTTCCTCTTCTTCATCTTCTACTTCTAATTCTTCTTCTTTCTTTTTCTTCTTTTTCTTCTTCCTCTACTTCTTTCTTCTTCTTGTTTTTCTTCTTCCTCTTCTTCTTCTTATTCTTCTTCCTCTTCTTCTTCTTCTTCTTCTTCTTCTTCTTCTTCCCTTCTTCATCTTCTTCTTCATCTCCTTCTCCTCCTTCAACTTCTTCTTCTCTTCCTCTTCTTCTTATTCTTCTTCTTCTTCTCCTTCTTCTCCTCCTCCTTCTTCTTCTCCTTCTTCTCCTTCTTCTTCTTCTTCTTATTCTTCTACCTCTTCTTCTTCTTCTTCTTCTCTTGTTCTTCTTCTTCTTCTTCTTCTCCTTCTATTTCTTCTCTTTCTTCTTCTTCTTCTTCTACTTGTCGTTCTTCTCCTTCTTTCTTCTCCTTCTACTACGTCTTCTTCTTCTTCTTCTTTTGTTTCTTCTTCTTCTACGTCTTCCTCCTTCCCTTCTTCCTCTTCTTCTTTTCCTTCTTCTTCTTCTTCTTCAACTTTTTCTTCTTCCTCATCGTTTTCTTTTTTTTCTTCATTGTTTTCTTCTTCTTCTTCTTCTTCTTCTCTACTTTCTTTTTCTTCATATTCCTATCATTCTTCTTCTTCTCCTCCTTCTTCTTCTTCTTCTTCTTGTTCTTCTTCTTCTACTTCTTCTTCTTCTTCTTCTTCTCTTTTTCTTCCTCCTCTCTTCCTCTTCTTCTTCTTCTTCTTTTGCTTCTATTTTCCCTCTTTATCTTTTTTTTCCTTCTTCTTCTTCTTCTTCCTCTTTTTCTTTTTCTTGTTCTTCTTCTTCTTCTTCTTCTTCTCTTGTTCTTCTTCCCTTCTTATTCTTGTTCTTGATCTTCTTCTTATTGTTCTTCATCTTCTTCTTCTTCTTCTTCTTCTTCCTCTTGTTATTCTTCTCCTCCTTCTTCTTCTTTCTCTCCTTTTTCTTCTTCTTCTTCTTGTTCTTCTTCATTTACTTCTTCTTCCCATTGCTCTTCTCATTTTTCTTCATCATCTTCTTCTTTCTTCTTCCTCTTCTTCTTCTTTGTTTTTTTCTTCTTCTTCTTCTTCTTCCTCTTCTTCTTCATATTTTTCTTCTTCATCTTTTTCTTCTTCTTCTTCCTCTTCTTCTTTGTCTTTTTCTTCTTCTTCTTCTTCTTCCTCTTCTTCTTCATATTTTTCTTCTTCATCTTTTTCTTCTTCTTCTTCCTCTTCTTCTTCCTCTTCTTCTTCCTCTTATTCTACGTCTTCTTCTTCTTCTTCTTCTTCTTCTTCTTCTTCTTCTTCTTCTTCTTCTTCTTTTCCTTCTTCTTCTTCTTCATCCTCATCATCATCTTCTTCTTCTTCATCTTTTCCATCTTCTTCTCCTTCTCCTTCTTCAACTCCTTCTTCTTCTCCTTCTTCTTCTTCTTCTTCTACTTCTTCTTCTTCTTCTTTTTCTCCTTCTTCTTCTTCTCCTCCTTCTTCTTCTTCTCCTTCTTCTTTTTCTTATTCTTCTTCTTATTATTCTTCTTCTTTTTCCTCTTCTCCTTCTTCATCTTCATACTCTTCCTCTCCTTCTTCTTCCACTTCCACTTCTTCTTCTTCTTCCTCTTCCTCTTCTTCGTCTTCTACTTCTTCTTTTTCTTTCTTCTTCTTCTTTTTCTTCTTCCTCTTCTTCTCCTTATACTTCTTCCTCTTCTTCACCTTTTTCTTATACTTCTTCTTCTTCCCTTCTTCATCTTCTTCTCCTTCTCCTTCTCCTCCTTCAACTTCTTCTTCTCTTCTTCTTTTTCTTATTCTATTTCTTATTCTTCTTCTTCTTCTCCTTCTCCTTCTCCTTCTTCTCCTCCTTCTTCTTCTTCTCCTTCTTCTTCTTCTCCTTCTCCTTCTTCTTCTTCTTCTTCTTCTTCTTCTTCTTCTTCTTCTCCTTCTCCTTCTACTCCTCCTTCTTCTTCTCCTTCTTCTCCTCCTTCTTCTCATTCTTCTACTTCTTCTTCTTCTGCTTCTTCTTCTCTTCTTCTTCTTCTTCTTCTTCTTCTTCTTCTTTTCCTTCTATTTCTTCTCTTTCTTCTTCTTCTTCTATTTATTGTTCTTCCCCTTCTTTCTTCTCCTTCTTCTACTTCTTCATCCTATTCTTCTTCTTCCTCTTCCTCCTTCCCTTCTTCCTCTTCTTCTTTTCCTTCTTGTTCTTCTTCAACTTTTTTTTTTCTTCATCGTTTTCTTTTTTTTCTTCTGCTTTTTCTTCTTCTTCGTCTTCTTCTCCTCCTTTTTCTTTTTCTTCATCTTCCTATCATTCTTCTTCTTCTCCTCCTTCTTCTTCTTCTTGTTCTTCTCCATTTTCTTCCTCCTCCCTTCTTCTTCTTCTTCTTCATCTTCTTTTTTACCCTCTTTAACTTCTTCTTTTTCTTTTCCTTCTTCTTCTTCTTCCTCATATTCTTTTTGTTGTTGTTCTTCTTCTTCTACTTCTTCTTCTTCTCTTGTTTTCTTGTTCTTCTCCTCGTCCTTCTTCCTCTCATTTTCTTCTTCTTCTTCTTCTTCTTCATTTACTTCTTCTTCCTATTGTTCTTCTCATTTTTCTTCATCATCTTCTTCTTTCTTCATCCTCTTCTTCTTCTTTGTCTTTTTCTACTTTTTCTTCTTCTTCTTCCTCTTCTTCTTCATATTTTTCTTCTTCTTCATCTTTTCCCTCTTCTTCTTCTACTTCCACTTCTTCTTCTTCTTCTTCTTCCACGTCATCATCATATTCTTATTTTTTATCTTCTTCTTCTCAAAAATTTGCTTCTTCTTGTTCTTTTTCTTTTTTTTGTTCATCTTCTACTTATACTTCGTCTTCTTCTCTGTCTTCTTGTTTTATTTCTTCTTCTTCTTCTTCTCTCTTTCTTCTTCTCCTTCTCCTTCTTCTCCTCCTCCTCCTCCTTCTTCTTCTTCTTCCACTTTCCTTCTGTTTTTCTTCTTCATCCTCTTCTTCTTTTTCTTCTTATTCTTCTTCTTCTTCTTGTTATTCTTCGTCTTCTTCTTCTTTTTCTATTACTTCTTCTTCTTATTCTTATTCTTTGTTTTCTTCTTCTTCTTCTTTTTCTTCTTCTCCCTCTTCTTCTACGTCTTCTTCATCTTATTCTTTTCTTCTTCTACTTCTTCCTCCTCTTCTTTTTCCTTTCTTACTTTTACTTCTTCTTCTATTTCTATTTCATATTCTTCATATTTTTCTTCTTCTTCTTCTTCTTCTTCTTGTTCGTCTTCTTCTTTTGTATCTTCTTCTTCTTCTTCCTCTTCTTCTTCTTCTTCCTCTTCTTCTTCTTCTTACTCATCTTCTTCTTCCTCTCCTTCTTCATCTTCATCTTCTTCATCTTCTTGTCGCACTTCTTCTTGTCCTTCTTCTTCTTCTTCTTCTTCTACTTGTTTTTCTTCTTGTTGTTCCTCTACTTTGTCTTCCTCCTCTTATTCTTCTTGTTCTTCATCTTCTTCTTGTTCTTCTTCTTCATTCTCTTCTTCTTCTTCTCTCTTCTTCTTCTTCTTCTTGTTCTTCTTCTTCTTCTAATTCTTCTTCTTGTTGTTGTTCTTCTCCTTTTTTCTCTTCTTCTTCTTCTTTTTCTTCATCTTCTTCAACTTATTTTTCTTGTTCTTCTCTTTTCTCTTCTTCTTGTTCTTCTTCTTCTTCTTCTTCTTCTTCTTTCTTCTTCCACTTCTTCTCCTTCTTCTTCATTTTCATCTGCTACTTCTTCTTCTTCTTATTCATCTTCTTCATCTTCTTCTTCTATTACATCTTCTTCTTCTTTTTCTTCCTCTTCTACCTCTTCCTCTTCTTCTTTTACTTCTTCTTCTCCTTCTTCTGCTTCATCTTCATCTTCTTCGTCTTCTTCTTCTTCTTCTTCCTCTACTCCTCCTCCTTTTCTTCTTATTTTTCTCCTTCTTTGACTTCTTCCCCCATTTTCTTCTTCTTCTTCTTCTTCCTCAACTTGTACTTCTTCTTCTCCTTCTTCTTCTTCTTCATGATCTACTTCCTCTTGTTAATCTTTTTCTTCATCTTTTTGTTCTTGTTCTTGTTCTTCTTCTTCTTCTTTATCTATTTATTATTATCATAACTGATGTTGTTATTGTTATTATTATTATTATTAGTATTCTTCTTCTTCTTCTTCTTCTTCATCTCCTTCTTGTTCTTTTCCTTTTTCTTCCTCTTCCTCTTCTTCTTCATCTTCTTCTTCTTCCACATCACCATCTTCTTTTTCTTCTTTCTCTTCTTGTTTATCATTATCTTCTTCTTCTTCTTCTTCTTCTCCTTTCTTTTCCTTCTTCTCCTTCTTCTTCTCCTTCTCCTTCTTCCCTCCTTCTTCTTCTTCTCCTCCTCCTCCTCCTCCTTCTTCTTCTTCTTCTTCTTCTCCTCCTTCTCCTTCTTCTTCTCCTTCTCCTTCTTCTTCTCCTCCTTTTTCTTATTCTTCTTTTTATTCTTCCTCTTCTTCCTCTTCTTCTTCTTCTTCATACTCTTCCTCTCCTTCTTCTTGTTCTTCTTTTTAAACTTTTTCTTCTTCCTCTTCTTCTTCTTCTTCCACTTCTTCTTCTTCTTCTTCTTGCTCTTCTTCTTCGTCTTCTGCTTCTTCTTCTTCTTGTTTTTCTTCTTCTTCTTCTTTCTTGTTCTTCTTCTTTTTCTTCTTCCTCTTCTTCTTATTATTCTTCTTCCTCTTCTTCTTCTTTTTCTTCTACTTCTTCTTCTTGCCTTC
>JAIUJO010001703.1:52500-55000 GCA_023846275.1 Vanilla planifolia
TCTTCTTCTTCTTCTTCTTCTTCTGCTTCCATTTCTTCTTCTTTTTCTTCTTCATCTTCTTCTACCTCTTCTTCTTCTTCTTTTTCTTCTTCTTCCCCTTCTACTTCTTCTTCTTCTCTTCTTCTTCTGCTTCTTCTTCTTCATTTCTCTCTTGTTCTTCTCCTTCTTCTTCTCCTTCTTCTACTTCTTCCTCTTAATCTCTCCTTCTTTTTCATCTTCTTCTTCATCTTCATCATCATCTTCTTCTTCTTATTATTATTCTACCTCTTCTACCTCTAATTCTTCTTCTTCTTCTTCTTCTTCTTCTTCTTCTTCTTCTTCCTATTCCTCTTCTTCTTTCTCTTATTCTTCTTCTTACTCTTCTTCTTCTTCTTCTTCCTCTTTTTCTTCTTACTATTCTTCTTCTTCTTGTTCCACTTCTTCTTCTACTTCCTCTTCTTCTTCTTCCTCTTATTCTTCTCCTTCCTCCTCCTCTTCCTCTTCTTTCTCTTCTTCTTCTTCCTCCTCTTCTTCTTCTTCCACTTCTTCTTCCTCTTCTTCTTCCTCTTCTTCTTCCTCTTCTTCTTCCTCTTCTTCTTCTATTTCTTCTTCTCCTTCTTCTTCCTCATCTTCTTCCTCTTCTTCTTCCTCTTCATCTTCTTCTTCTTCCTCTTCATCTTCTTCTTCTTCTTCTTCTTCTTCTTCTTCTTCCTCTTCCTCTTCTTCTTCTTCTTCTTGTTCTTCGTCCTCTTCTTCTTCTTCTTCTTCTTCTTCTTCATCTGCTTCTTCTTCTTCCTCTCCATATTCTTCATTTTCTTCTATTTCTTCTTCTTCTTCAACTTTTTGCTCTTCGTCTTCTTCTTCTTCTTTCTTCTTCTTCTACTTTTTCTTCTTCTTCTTCTTCTTCTTCTTCCTCTTCCACTTCTTCCTCTTCTTCTTCTTCTTCTTGTCCTTGTTCTTCTTTTTCTTCCTCTTCCTGATCTTCTTGTCCTCTTCTTTTTCTTCTTCTTCTTCTTCTTCTTCTATTTCTTCATCATCGCCATCATCATCATCACCAACTTCTTCTTTTTCTTCTTCTTCTTCTATTTGTTGGTCTTTTTCTGTTTTTATTATTATTATTATTATTATTATTATTATTATTATTATTATTATTGTTTCTATTTCAACAACTATTATTATTATTCCTCGTAATCATCATAATCATCATCGTCTTCTTCTTCTTCTCTTCTTCTTCATCATTTCTTCTTCTTCTTGTTATCCTTCTTCTTCTTCCTATTCTTCATATTCGCCTTAATCCTCTTCCTCTCCTTATGCTTCTTCTTCTTTTTCTTCTTCTTCTTCTTCTTCTTCCTCTGCTTATTCTTCTTCTATTTTCATCTTCTTCATCGCATTCGTCTTCCTTTTCTTCTTCTTCACCTTTTTCTTCTTCTTCTTCTTCTTGTTCTTCTTCTTTTTCTTCATCTTCTTCTTCCCTTCTTCTTCTTCAACTTTTTCTTCTTCTTCTTCAACTTTTTCTTCTTCTTCTTCTCCTTCTTCTTCTTCACCTGCTCCTCCTCCTTCTTCTTCTTCTTCTTCATCTTCTTCTTCTTCTTCCTCTTCCCCTTCTTCTTCTCCTCGTCATCCTCCTTCTTCAACTTCTTCTTCTTCTTCTTCTTTTCTTCTTCTTTTCTTCTTCTTTTCTTCTTCTTCTTCTTCTTTTTCTTCTTCTTCATCGTTTTCTTTTTTTCTTCTGCTTTTTCTTCTTCTTCTTCTTCTTCTCCTTTTTCTTTTTCTTCATATTCCTATCATTCTTCTTCTCCTCCTTTTTCTTCTTCTTCTTCTACTTCTTCTTCTTCTTCTTCTTCTTCTCCATTTTCTCACTCCTCTCTTCTTCTTCTTCTTCTTTTGCTTCTTTTTTCCCTCTTTAACTTCTTCTTTTTCTTTTCCTTCTTCTTCTTCTTCCTCTTATTCTTTTTCTTGTTCTTCTTCTTCTTGTTCTTCTTCTTCTTCTTCTCTTGTTCTTCTTCCCTTCTTATTCTTTTTCTTGATCTTCTTCTTATTCTTCTTCATCTTCTTCTTCTTCTTCTTCTTCCTCTTGTTCTTCTCCTCCTCCTTCTTCTTCCTCTCCTTTTTCTTCTACTTCTTCTTCTTCATTAACTTCTTCTTCCTATTGTTCTTCTCATTTTTCTTCATCATCTTCAACTTTCTTCTTCCTCTTCTTCTTCTTTGTCTTTTTCTTCTTTTTCTTCTTCTTCTTCCTCTTCTTCTTCATATTTTTCTTCTTCTTCATCTTTTCCCTCTCCTTCTTGTACTTCCACTTCTTCTTCTTCTTCTTCTTCTTCTTCTTCTTCTTCCACTTCTTCATCATATTCATGTTTTTTATCTTCTTCTTCTCAAAAATCTACTTCTTCTTCTTGTTCTTTTTCTTGTTTTTGTTCTTCTTCTACTCCTACTTCGTCTTCTTCTCTGTCTTCTTATTATACTTCTTCTTCTTCTTCTTCTTCTCTTTCTTCTTCTCCTTCTCCTTCTTCTCCTCCTCCTC
>JAIUJO010001703.1:77500-80000 GCA_023846275.1 Vanilla planifolia
ACTACTTTTCAGCTTCTTCATCTCTTTCTTCTTCTTCTTCTTCTTCTTCTTCTTCTTTTTCTCCTTCTTCTTCTTCTTCCTGCTCTCCTTCCTCTCCTTCTTCTTCTTCTTCGTCATCTTTCTAAACTTCTTCTTCTTCTTCTCCTTCTTCTTCTTCTACTTCAACTTCTTCTTCTTCTTCTTCTTCTTCTACACATTTTTCTTCTTCCTCCACCTCTCATTTTCCTTCTTCGAATTCTTCATCTTCTTTTGCTTGTTCTTTTTCCTCTTCTTGTTCATCTTCTTCTTTAACTTCTTCTTTTTCTTCTTTTTCTTCTTCTTCGTTTTCTTCTTATTCTACTTCTTCTTGTTCTTGTTCTTCTTCTTGTTTTTATTCCTCCTCTTATTCTCCCTCGTCTTCTACTTTATCTTCTTCTTCTTCTTCTTTATCTATTGTTTCTTCTTCTTCTTCTTCTCCTTCTCCTTCTTCTTCTTCTTCTTCATGTTTTTTTACTTCTATTTCTTCTTCTTTTTCTTCTCCTTCTCTTCCTTCTTATTCTTCTTATTCATCTTCCTATCCATCTTCTTCTTCTTCTCGTTCTTCTTCTTTTTGTTCTTTTCATTTTCCTTCATCTTCTTCTTCTTCTTTCTCTTCGTCTTCTTCATTCACTTCTATTCTTTATCTTCTTTTTCCTCTTCTTCTACTTCTTCTTCATCTTCATCCCCCTCTTCCTGTTCCTCCACTTCTTAATCTTCTTCTTCTTTTGCTATTACTTCTTCTTCTTCTCCTCCTTCTACAACTTTCTCTTCTTCTTCTTCATCTTCTTCTTCTTCTTCTACTAATTCTTCTTCCTCTTCCTCTGCCACTTCTATTTCTTCTTCATCATCTTCTTCCTCTTCTTCTTCTTTTTCCTATCCTTCTTAGTCTTTTTTTCCTCTTCTTGTTCTTCTTCTTCTACTTCTATTACATGTTTTTCCTCTCCTTCTACTTCTTGTTCTTCTACTTCTTCTTCTTATTCTTGTTCATTTTCTTCATCATCTTCTTCTTCTTCATCTTCCTCTCCGTCTTGTTCTTCTCCTTTTTCTTCTTCTTTTTCTTCTTCTTCTTCTTCTTCTTCTTCTTCTTCTTCATCTTCTGTTTCTTCATCTTTTTCTTCTTCTTTGCCTTTTTCTTCCTCTTCCTCCTCTGTTTCATCTTCTTCTTCTTCCTTATAACCATCTTCTTTTTCTTCTTCTTCTTTATCATTACCTTCTTCTTCTTCTTTTTCTTCTTCTTCATCTACTTGTACTTCTTCTTCCTCCTCTTATTCTTCTTCTTCATCTCCTTCTTCTTCTCCTTGTTCTTCATCTTCTTCTTCTTCTTCATCCTCTTCTTTTTTTCCTATTGTACTTCTTCTTCTTCTTCCTCTTCTCGTTCTTCCTCCTCATCTTCTCCTAAATTTTCTACTTCATCTTTTTATTCTTCCTCTCCTTCACCTTGTACTTCTTCTTCTTCTTCTTCTTCTTTTTGTCTTTCTTCTTCTTCTTATTCATTTTCTTATCCTTCTCCTTCTTCTTCTCCATCTTCAACTCCTTCTTCTACTTCTTCTCCCTTTTCTTCTTCTTCTTCTTCTACTTCTTCTTCTTTTACAACTTTTTCCTCCACTTCTTCTTCAGATTCTTTTTTTTCTTTTGCTCTTCCATCTTCTTCATCTCTTTCTTCATCTTGTTCTTCTACTTCTCATTCTTCTTCTTCTACTTCTTCTCCTCCTCCTCCTCCTACTACTACTACTACTACATCTTCTTCTTCTACAACTTTTTCTTTTCTTCCTTCTTCTTCTTCTCCTTCTTTAACTTCTTTTTCTTCTACCTCTTCTTTTTCTTATTCTGCTCTTTTTTTCTTCCTCTTCTTCTTCTTCTTCTTCCTCTTCTTCTTCTTTTTTTCTTCTTCTTCTTCTTCTTCTTCCTCTTCCTCTTCTTCTTTCTCATCTTTTTCTTCTTTTCTTCTTCTTCTTCTTCTTATTCTTCTTCTTCTTCTTATTCTTCTTATTATTTTTCTTTTATGTTCTTCTACCTCTTCATCTCCTTCTTCTTCTTCTTCTTTTTCTTCTGCTTCTCCTCTTCTTCTTTCTTCTTTTTTGTCTTCTACTTCTCCTCCTTCTTCTTCTTCTCTTTCTCATGTTATTATTTTTCCTCTTCTTCTTTTTCTTCATCTCCTTCTTCTTCTTCTTTATCTCTTTTTATCTTCTTTTTCTTCTTCTTCTTCTTCTTCTTCTTATTCATCTTCCCCTCCTTCTTCTTCTATTTCTATTTCTTCTTCTTCTTCTTCTTCTTCGTCTTCTTCTTCTTGTTCTTGTTCTTCTTCTTCTGCTTCTTCTTTTCTTCTTGTTATTGTTCTTTTTCTTCTTCAACTCCTTTATCTTCTTCTTCTTTTTCTTCTTCTTCTCTTTCCTCTTCTTCTTCTTCTTCTACTCCTCCATCCTCTTCTTCATCATCATTTTCTTCTTCTTCTTCTTCTCCTTCTGCTTCCATTTCTTCTTCT
>JAIUJO010001703.1:115000-117500 GCA_023846275.1 Vanilla planifolia
TTCTTGTTATCCTTCTTCTTCTTCCTCTTCTTCATATTCATCTTAATCCTCTTCCTCTCCTTGTGCTTCGTCTTCTTCTTCTTGTTCTTCTTCTTCTTCCTCTGCTTATTCTTGTTCTATTTTCATCTTCTTCATCGCATTCGTCTTCCTTTTCTTCTTCTTCATCTTTTTCTTCTTCTTCTTCTTCTTCTTTTTCTTCATCTTCTTCTTGCCTTCTTCTTCTTCTTTAACTTTTTCTTCTTCTTCTTCAACTTTTTCTTCTTCTTCTTCACCTGCTCCTCCTCCTTCTTCTTCTTCATCATCTTCTTCTTATTATTTTTATTATTATTGTTATTATTATTATTATTATAGGTACTATTTTTTATTTTTTATATTATTATTATTGTTATTCCTCTCCATCTTCTTCTTCTTCTTCTCTCCATCTTCTTCTTCTCTTAATCCTCTGCCTCTCCTTTGTCATGTTTTCTTTTTCTTCATCTTCTTCATCTTCTTCTTCGTCTTCTTCTTCGCCTTCTTCTCCGTCTTCTCCTTCTTCTTCGTCCTTCTTCTTATTCTTCTCTTTCTTTTTCTTATTCTTCTTCCTTTTCTTTTTTTTCATCTTCCTCTACTTCTTGTACCTCTTCTACTTCTTCTTCTTCTTCTTTTTCTTCTTCTTCTTGTTTTGTTTCTTCTTCCCCTTCTCCTCCTTCTTCTTCTTCTTCTTTATGTTCTTCTTGTATGTCTTCTTCCTCTTCTTTTTCTATCATTTTCTTCTTCTTCTTCTTCTTCTTCTTCTTCCTTTTCTTCTTCTTCTTCTTCTTTTCCTTCTCCTAATACTTCATTTTCTTCGTATTCTATTACTTCTTATACTTCTTCTACTTCTTGTTCTAATTGTTCTTCTCTTATTTCTTGTTCTTCTTCTTCTTATCCTTCTTTTACTTCTACTTCTTCTTCTTCTTCTTCATCTACCTCTTTTTCTCTTCTTCTTCTTGTTCTTATTCTTATTTTTTTCTTCTTCCTCTTCTTCTTCTTTTTCTTCTTCATCTTCCTCTTTTTCCTCTTCTAATTCTCCTTCCTCTTCTTCTTCTTCTTCTTCTTCTTCTTCAAGTTCATCTTCTTCTTCTTCTTCTTCTTCTTCTACTTCTTCTCTTTCTTCTTCTTCTTCTTCTTCTTCTTCTACTTCTTCTTCTTCTTCCTCTCCTTCTCCTTCTTCTTCTCCTTCTTCTTCTTCTACTGCTACAATTCCTTATTCTTTTTCTTGTCGTTTATTTTTCCTCTTCTTCTTCTTTATCTTCTTCATCTTCTTCATCTTCTTCTGCTTATTTTAATTATAATTATTATTAGTATTATTATTATTATTATTACAACTATTTTTGTTATTATAATCTTTATTATTATTCCTCTATTTCTTCTTCTTCTTCTTCTTCTTCTTCGCCTTCTCCATCTTTTTTTTATACTACTTCTTCTTCGTCTTCCTCTCCTTGTTCAGCTTCTCCTTCTTCTTCTTCTTCCTCTTCTTCTTTTTCATTTTCTTCTTCTTTATCTTCTTGTTCTTCTTCTTCTTATTTTCTTCTTATTTTTTTCTTCTTGTTCTTGATCATCTCCTTTGTCTTCTTCATCATCTTTTTCTTCACCTTCTTCTTCCTCTTCTTCTTCTTCTTCCTCTACGACTTCCTCTCCCATTTCTTCTTAATCTTCATCTTCCTCTTCTTCTTGTTCTTCTCCTTCTTCTTCTTCTTCTTCTTTTACTTCTTCCACTTCTTCTTCTTCCCCTTTTTAATCTTTTTCTTCTTCTTCTTCTTCTCCTCCTCCTTCTTCTTCTTCTTCTTATTACACTTCCTCTTTTTCTTCTTCTTCTTCTTTTGTTATTATTATTATTATTCAGCTTCTTCTTCTTCTCTGGCTTCTTCAGCTTCTTCTTCTTCTTCCACTTCATATTCTTCTTTTTCTTCTTCTTTTTTTTCTTTTTCTTCTTCTTCTTCTTCTTCTTCTTCATCTTCTTCTTCTTTCTCTTCTTCTTCTTCTTCTTCATCTTCTTCTTCTTTGTCTTCTTCTTCTTCTTCTTCTTTCTTCTTATTCTACTTTTTCTTCTTCTTCTTCTTCTTCGTCTTCCACTTCTTCCTCTTCTTCTTCTTGTCCTTCTTCTTCTTCTTCATCCTCTTCTTCATCTTCTTCTCCTCTTCTTTTTCTTCTTCTTATTCCATTTCTTCATCATCACCATCATCATCATCACCAACTTCTTCTTCTACTACTAATTCTTCTTCTTCTTCTTCTTCATCTTCTTGTATTACTTCTACTACATCTTCTTGTTGGTCTTTCCCTGTTTCTTTATGATCTTCATTTTCTTCTTTTGTTATTTTTATTACTATTATTGTTATTATTACTATTATAGTTATTATTATTATTAATATTGTTATTGTTATTATTTCTATTACAACAACTATTATTATAATTATTCCTCGTAATCATCATCATCATCATCGTCTTCCTCGTCATCATTTCTTCTTCTTCTTGTTATCCT
>JAIUJO010001703.1:125000-130000 GCA_023846275.1 Vanilla planifolia
TCTTTCTTCTTCTTATTCTTCTTCCTTTTCTTCTTCTTTTTCTTCTACTTCTACTTCTTCTTCTTCTTCTTATCTTCTTCTTCTTCTTATTCTTGTTCTTTTTTTTCTTCTTCTCCTCCTCCTTCTTCTTCTTCTAGTACATCTCCTTCCTCTTCTTTTTCTTGTCTTTTTTTCTTCTTATTCTTCTTCTTCTTCTTCTTCTCCTTCTCCATCTTCTTTTTCTTCTTCTTCTTCTTTGAGTTCTATTACTTCTTATTCTTCTTCTACTTCTATTTGTTCTTCTCCTATTTGTTCTTCTTCTTATTCTTCTTCTTCTTCTTCTTTTACTTTAAATTCTTCTTCTTCTTCTTCTTCTTCATCTACCACTTCTTCTCTTCTTCTTCTTCTTATTATTATTATTCTTATTATTTTTCTTCTTCTTCTTCTTCTTCATTTTCTTCTTCTTCTTCTTCTTCTCCTTCTTCTTCCTCTTTTTCCTCTTCTACTTCTCCTTCCTCCTCTTCTTCCTCTTCTTCTTCTTCTTCTTGTCCTTCTTCTTCTTCTTCTTCTGTTTCTTCTTCTTTTCTTTCTTCTTCTTCTTATTATAAATTATTATTATTATTATTATTCTTCTTCTTCTTCTATTTCTCATTCTTATTTCTTCTTCTTCTACTACTTCTTCTTCCTCTTCTTAATCTTTTTCTTCTTCTTCTCCTTCTCCTTCTTCTTCTTCTTCTTCTTTTTCTTCGTCTTCTTCTTCCTCTCCTCCTTTTTCTTCTCCATCTTCTTCTTCTGCTTCTACTTCTTCTTCTTCTTCTTCTTCTTCTTGTCATTCTATTTTTCGTTCGTCTTCTTCTTCTTCATCTTCTTCATCATCTTGTACTTTTTTTAATTATTATTATTGTTATTATTATTATTATTATTATTATTATTATTATAATTATTACAACTATTACTGTTATTATTATTTTTATTGTTATTCTTCTTCTTCTTCTTCGTCTTCTCATTCTTTTATACTTCTTCGTGTTCTTCACCTTCCTCTCCTTCCTCATCTTCTCCCTCTTCTTCTTCTTCATCTATTTCTTCTTTTTCTTTTTTTTCTTCGTCTTCTTCTTCTTTTCTTCTTATTTTTCTTCTTCTTCTTCTTCATCATCTCATTTTTCTTCTTCTTCATCTTCTTCTTCTTCTCCTTCTTCTTCCTCTTCTTCGTCTTCTTCTTCATCCTCCTCTTCATCTTCCTCTCCTTCTTCTTCTACTTCTTAATCTTCATCTTCCTTTTCTTCTTGTTTCTTCTTCTTCTCCTTCTTCTTCTTCTTCTTCTTCTACTTCTACTTCTTCCTCTTCTTCTACATCCCCTTTTTCATCATCTTCTTCTTCTTCATGTTCTCCTTCTTCTTCTTATTCTTCTTGTTCTTCTTCTTCTTTTTTGTTCTTCGTCTTCTTCTTCATGCTATTATTAGTATTATTATTTAAATTACTATTACAATTAATTACATTTTTGTTACTCTTCTTCTTCTTCTTCAGCTTCTTCTTCTTCTTCTTCTTTTTCTTCTTCATCTTCATTCTCTTCCACTCGTTCTTTTTCTTCTTATTCTTCCTTTTCATCTTCTTCTTCTTCTTCTTCTTCTTCTTTTTCATCTTCTTCTTCTGCTCCTTCTTCTTCGCCTTCCTCTTCTTCATCTTCTTCTTGGTCTTCTTCTTTTACTTCTTCTTCTTCTTCAACTTCTTCTTCTTCTTCATCTCCTTCTTCTTCTTCTTCTTCATCTTCTTCATCTTCTTCTTCTCCTTCTCCCCCTCCTCCTCCTCCTTCTTTTTCTCCTTCTTCTTCTTCTTTTTCTTCTTTTTCATCATCATCATCTTCTTCTTCTTCTTCTTCATTTTCCTCTCCTTCTTATTGTTCTTGTTCTTCTTCTTCTTCTATATCTTTTTCTTCTTCTTTTTGTTCTTCTTTTCCTCCTTCTTCTTCTTCTTCTTCTTCTTCTTCTTCTTCTCCTTCTCCTTCTTCTTCTTCTTCGTTGTCTTTTATTTCTTCTTCTTCTTCTACTCCTTTGTTCCCTTCCTTTTTATCTACTACTCCTTCTTCTCATTCTTCTTCTCCTCTTCGTTTTTCTTCTCCTTCTTCTTATTCTTCCTCTACTTCTTCTTGTTCCTCTCCTATTTCTCCTTCCTCTTCTTCTTCACCTTTATTTTTTGGTTCTTGTTCTTCTTCTTCTTCTTCTTAATCTTTTTCTTCCTCTTCTTCTTCTTCATCTCCTTCTTCTTCTTCTTCTTCTTGTTTTACTTCTTCTTCTCAATCTTTTTCTTTCTCTCCTTCTTGATCTCCTTCTTCTTCTTCTTCTTCTTCATCATCTTCTTCTTCCTCTCCTCTTTCTTCTTCTCCTTCTTCTTTTTCTTCTTCTACTTCTTCTTCTTTTTGTCGCTCTATTTTTTTCCTCATCTATATCTTCTTGTTCTTGTTCTTGTTCTTCTTTTTATTATTATTATTATTATTATTATTATTATTGTAATTATTATTCCACTTCTTCTTCTTCTTCTTCTTCTACTTCTTCAGCTTCCTCTCCTTCTTCTACTTCTCCTTCATCTTCTTCTTCTTCTTCTTTTCTTCCTCTTCATCTTCCTCTCCTCCTCCTCCTCCTTCTATTTCTTCTTCTTCTTCCTCTTCTTCTTCTCCTTCACTTCTTCATCTTCTTTTTCTGGTTCTTGTTCTTCTTCTTCTTCTTCATCTTCTTTTACTTCTTATTCTTATTCTTTTTTCTTCTTCTTTCTTATTCAATTCTTCTTCCTTTTCTTCTTCTTCTCCTTCTCCTTCTTCTTCTTCTTCTTCTTCCAATCCTTCTTATTCCTCCCCTTCTTGTTCTTCCTGTTCTTCTTCTTCTTCTTCTTCTACTTCTTCTTGTTCTTCTCCTTATTCTTCTTCTTCTTCTTCTTCTTCTTCTTCATCTCCTTCTTATTCTTCTTGTTTTGCTTCTTCTTCTTCACCATCTTGTCATTATTAATATGATTATTATTGTTGTTATTATTATTATTTTTTATTATTATTATGGTTGTTAAAATTACTATTGTCATTATTCATATTTTTATTATTATTCCTCTTCTTTTTCTTCTTGTTCTTTTTCTTGTTGTTGTTCTTCTTCTTCTTGTTCATTTTCTTATACTTTTTCTTTTTCTACTTCTTCTTCTTCTTCCTTTTCTTATTCTTAGTCTTCTTCTTCTTCTTCTTTTGCTACTTATTCTTCTTCCTCTTTCCCTTCTTCTTCTTCTACCTCTTCTCTGTCTTCCTCTACTTCTTTTTCCTCTCTATATTCCTCTTCTTCTTCTTCTACTTCTTCTTCTTATTCCTCTCCTTGTTCTTCTACATCTTTTTCTTCTTCGTTTTCTTCTTCTTTTCTTCTTCTTCTTCTTCTTCTTCTTCTCCTTCTCCTCCTCCTTCTTCTTCTTCTTCTTCCTTTTCTTTTTCTTTGTCTCCTTCTTCTCCTTCTTTTTCTACTCTTACAACTACTCCTTCTTCTCATTCTTTTTCTCCTCCTTGTTCTTTTTTCTCCTTCTTGTTATTCTTCTTCTACTTCTTTTTGTTCTTCTCCTATTTCTTCTTTTTCTTCTTCTTTTTCCTCTTCTTCTTCTTCTTCTTCTTCCACTTCCACTACTTCTACTTCTTCTTCTTCTTCTTCATCTACTCCTTCTTCCTCTTCTCCTTATTCCTCTTCTCCTTCTTCTTCTTCTTCTTATTCTTTTTCTTCTTCTTCTTCTTCATCATCTTCTTGTTATTGTTGTTATATTCTTCTCCTTCTTTTTCTTCTTCTTCTTCTTCTTCTTCTTCAACTTCCTTCTATTCCTCTTTTACATCTCCTTCTGCCTATTCTTCTTCTTCTTCTTCTTCTTTTCTTCTACTTCTTATTCTAATTCTTCATCTTCTTCATCTTCTTCTTCTTCTTCCTCTTATTCTTTTTTATTTCTTATTCTTGTTCTTCTTCTTCTTCTTCTTCTTCTTCTTATTCTTCTCAATCTTTTTCTTCCTTTTGTTCTTCATCTCCTTCTTCTTCTTCTTCTTTTGCTTCTTCTTTTCTTCTACTTCTTCTTCTTCTTAATCTTTTTCTTCGTCTTCTTCTTCATCTCTTCTTATTCTTCTTATTCTTCTTCTTCTTCTTTTTCTTCTTCTTCTTCTTCTTCTTCTTCATCCTCTCCTCGTTCTTCTTCTCCTTCTTCTTCTTCTTCTGCTTCTTCTTCCTCTTCTTGTCATTCTACTTTTTGTTCCTCTTCTACTTCTTCTTGTTCTTGTTCTTTTTATTATTATTATTGTTAATATTATTATTTATATTATGATTATTGTAATAATTATTCCTCGTCTTCTTCTACTTTGTCTTCTCCTTCCTTTTATTCAACTTCTTCTGCTTCTTCAGTTCCCACTCCTTCTACTTCTTCTTCTTCTTCTTCTTCTTCTTTCTCTTCGTCTTCCTCTCCTCCTCCTCCTCCTCCTTCTCCTTCTTCTACTTCTTCTTCTTCTATTTCTTCTTCTTCTTCTTCTTCTTCTTCTTTTACTTCTTATTCTTATTCATTTTTTCTTCTTCTTCTTTATTCCCTTCTTCTTCTTCTTCTTCTTCTCCTTGTCCTTCTTCTTCTTCTTCTTCTTCTTCTACTTCTTTTTGTTCTCCTTTTTCTTCTTCTTCATGTTCGTCATCTACTTCTTCTTCTTCTTGTTCTTCTTCTTCTTCTTCACCATCTTGTGATTATTATTATTATTATTATTATTATTATTATTATTATTATTATTATTATTATTATTATTATTATTATTAAAATTACCATTATCATTATTTATATTTTTATTATTATTCCTCTTCTTCTTCTTCTTGTTTTTTTTCTTCTTCTTCTTCTTCTTCTTCATTTTCTTATTCTTTGTCTTTTCTTCTTCTTCTTCTTCTACTTATTCTTCTTCCTCTTTCTCTTCTTCTTCTTCTTCTTCTCTGCCTTCCTCTATTTCTTCTTCCTTTCCTTGCTCTTCTTCTTCATCTATTTCTTCTTCT
>JAIUJO010001703.1:135000-142500 GCA_023846275.1 Vanilla planifolia
AAACTATTATTATTATTATTATAACTTTCATTTTTATTGTTCTTCTTCTTCATCATCTTCTTCTTCATCTTCTACTCCTTTTTATTCTTCTTCATGTTCTTCTTAAGCTTCCTCTTCTTCCTGTTCTTCTTCTTCTATTTTTCTTCATCATCTTCTTCTTCTTCTTCCTCTTCTTCGTCTTCCTCTCCTTCTTCTTCTTCTTCTTCTTCTTCTTCTTCTTTTTCTTAATCTTATTCTTCGTCTTCTTCTTCTTTTTCCTCTTCTTCTCCTTCTACTTCTTCTTTTTCTTCTTCTTTATCTTCCTCTCCTTCTTCTTGTTCTTCACATTCTTCTTCTACTTCTTCATCTACTTCTTGTTCTTATTCTTCACCATTTTCTTCCTCCTCTCCTTCTTCTTCTTCCTCTACTACTTCTTATTCTTCATATTCATCTTCCTCTTCTTCTTCTTCTTCCACTACTTCTTCTTCTTCTTCTTATTCTTCTTCTTTTTCTTCTTCTTCTTCTTCTTCTTCTTCTCCTTGTCCTCCTTGTTGTTGTTGTTCTTCTTCTTCTACCCCTACTTCCTCTTTTACTTGTTCTTCCTCTTCTTTTTCTTCTCCTTCTTCTCCTACAACTTCTATTTATTCTTTTCTTTTCCTTCTTCTTCTTCTTCTATTCCTTCTCCTCCTTCTTCATCTTTTCCTCTAATTATTTTCCTTCTTCTCCTTCTACATCATCTCCTTCTTCTTCGCCATCTTCTCTTACTTCTTCTTCATCATTTAACTATCCAGCTTCTTCTACTTCTCCTTCTCCGTTTTCTTGTTCTTCTTCTTCTTCTTCTTCTTCTTCTTCTTTTCTTCTTCTTCTTTTCTTCTTCTTCTTCTTCTTCTTCTTCTTCTTCTTTTCTTCTTCTTCTTCTTCTTCTTCCTTTTCTTCTTATTCTTTTTCTTTTTCTTCTTCTTCTTCATCATCCCCTTCTTCTCCTTCTTCTTCTTCTTCATCTCCATCTCCTTCATCTTCTTCTTCTTCTTCTTCAGCTTCCTCCCCATCTTCTTCTTCTTCTCCTTCTTCTTCTTCTTCTTCTTCTACTTCTTCTCCTTCTTCTTATTCAACTTCTTCTTGTTCTCCTACTTCTACTTCTTCTTTTTCTTCCTCTTCTTCTTCTTCTTCCTCTCTTCTTCATCATCTTCTTCTTCTTCTTCTATTCCTTCCTCTTCTTCTTCTTATTCCTCTTCTTTTTCTGTTTCTTCTTCTTCTTCTTCTTCACCTCCTCCTCCTCCTCCACCTCCTCCTTCTTCTTCTACTTTTTCTTCTTCTTTTTCTTCATCATGTTCTTCTTCTTCTTCTCCTTCTACTTCTTTTTCTTCGTCTTCTTCTTATTCTTCTTCTTCTTCATCTTCCTCTTCTTCTTCTTCCTCTTCTTCTCCTTTTTCTTCTTCTCAATCATCTCTTCTTCTTCATCTACTTCTTGTTCTTCTACTTCCCCTTCTTCTTCTTTTTCTTCTTCTTCCTCTTTTTCTTCTTCTTTTTGTTCTTCTTATTGTTCTTCTTGTTCTTGTTCTTCTTCTTCTTCTTTTTCTCATTTTTCTTCTTCTTCTTATTCTTCTTGTTATCCTTCTTTAGTTTCTTCTTCTTCTTTTTCTTCTTCTTCTTTATCTTCACCTTCTTCTTGTTCTTTTTCATTTTCTTCTCCTTCTACTTCTTCTCCTACTTAAATTTCTTTTTCTTCTTCTTCTTCTTCTTCTTCTTCTTCTTCTTTTCTTCTAATTCTTCTTCTTCTTCTTCTTCTTCTTCTTCATCTCCTTCTTCTTCTTCTTCTTCTCATTCTTCTTCTTCTTCTTCTTCTTCTTCTTCTTCTTCTTATTTCTCTTCTTCTACTTGCTCATCTTCTTCTTTTTTCTTCTTCTTCCTCCTATTTTTCTTCTTCTTCTTCTTCTTCTTCTTCTTCTTCTTCCTTTTCTTCTTCTTCTTCTTCTTCTTCTTCTTCTTATACTTCTTCTTCTTCTTCGTCCTTCCTTCATTCCTCCTCCTCGCCTTCTTCTCGATCTTCCCCTACTCTTTCTTCTTCTTCTTCTTCTTCTTCTTCCACTTCTTCTTCCTTCTTCTTCTTCCACTTCTTCTTCTTCTTCTAATTATTCTTATTCCTCTTCTTCTTCTTCTTCTTCTTCTTCTTCTTCTTCTTCTTCTTCTTCTTTTCTTCTTCTTCTTCTTCTACTACTTCTTCTTCTACATCTTTTTCTTCTTCTTCTTCTTCTTCTTCTTCTTCTTCATTGATTTCCTCTCCTTCCTCTTCTTCTTCTTCTTCTTCTTCTTCTCCTTCTTCTTCTTCTTGTACTATTTTTTCTTCTTGTTCTTTTACTACTATTTTTTCTTCTTCTTGTTATTCCCTATTTTCTTCTTCTTCTTCGTCTTCTTCTTCTCCTCCTTCTTCTTCTTCTTCTTCTTCTTCTACTTCTTCTTCTTGTCTTCTTCGCATTCTACTTGTTCATGTTCTTCTTCTTCCTCTTCTTCTTCTTCTTTTCTTCTTCTTATTGTTATTATTATTATTGCAATTATTATTATTATTACCATTATTATTTATCTTCTTCTTCTTCTTTTTCATGTTATTCTTATTCTACTTCTTTTTCTTCTTATCCTTCTTCTTCTAATTCTT
This sequence comes from Vanilla planifolia, assembly GCA_023846275.1. Classification (NCBI taxonomy): domain Eukaryota; kingdom Viridiplantae; phylum Streptophyta; class Magnoliopsida; order Asparagales; family Orchidaceae; genus Vanilla; species Vanilla planifolia. The sequence goes on from JAIUJO010001703.1 coordinate 137,633, forward strand.
CTTCTACTTCTTCCTCTGCTTCTTCTGGCATTGCTTATTTTTTCCTTCTCCTTCTACTTTTTCTTCTTTTACTACTTCCTCTTGTTCTTCTTATTTTTATTTCTTCTTCTCCTCCTCCTTCTCCTCCTCCTCCTCCTTCTTCATCTTCTATATCTTCTTGTTCTTTTTTTTTTCTTTTTTTTCTTCTTCTTCTTCCTTCTCCTCCTTTTCTTCTTTTCTTCTTCTTCTTCTTATCTTCCTCTTCCTCTACTTCCACTTCTTCTTCTTCTTCTTCTTCTTGTTCTACTACTACTACTACTACTGCTGCTTCTTCTTCTTCTTCTTCTTCTTTTTCTTCTTCTTCTTCTTCTTTTTCTTCTTCTTCTTCTTCTTCTTTCTCTACTCCTTCAACTTTTTCTTCTTCTCCTACTTCTTTTTCATCTTCTTCTTCATCTTTCTCTCCATGTTCTTTGTATTCACCTTCTTCTTCTCCTCCTTTTCGTTCGTTCTTTTCTTCCTTTACTTCTTTTTATACCTCTTATTATTATTATTATTATTATTATTATAATAATAATAATAATTATTATTATATTATGTAATTATTTTTGTTATTCTACTTAATCTTTTTCTCTTCTTCTTCTTCTTCTTCTTCTTTTTCATCTTCTCCTACTTCCTCCTTCTTCTTCTTCTCCTTCTAATTATTCTTCCTCTACTTCTCCTTCCTCTTGTTGTTCTCCACCTTTTTCTTCCTCTTCTACTATTACTACTATTACTTTCTCTTTTCTTCTTCATCTTCTTATTCAACTTCTTCTTCTTCATCTCCTTCTCCTTTTTCTTCTTCTTCTTCTTTTTATATTTTCCTTCTTCTTCTCCTTCTTTTTCTTATTATTATTATTATTATTATTATTCTAATTCTTCTTCTTCTTCTTCTTTCTTCTTCTTCTTCTTCTTCTTCTTTTACTTCTTATTGTTCTTCTTCTTCTACTTCATCATCATCATCATCATCATTTTCTACGTCTTCATCATCTTCTTCTTCTTCTTCTTCTTCTACTGCTATTGCTGCTTCTTCTTCTTCCTCTTCTTCTTCTTCTCCTTGTCCTCCTCCTCCTGCTTCTCCTCCTTCTTCTTCTTCTTTTTCTTCTTCTTTTTCTTCTTCTTCTTCTTCTACTACTACTACTTCTTCTTCTTATTTATATTTCTTTTTCTTTTTCGTTCTTCTTCTTCTTCTACTTCTTCTTTCTTTTTCTTTCTCTTCTTCCTTTTATTCTTTTTCTTCTTTTTTTTTCTTCTTCTTCTTCTACTTCTTCTTCTTCTCTTCTTCTTCTCTTCTTGTTCATCATCATCATCTTCAACTTCTTATTTTCTTCTTTTCCTTCTTCTTCTTCTTCTTTTTCCTCTTTTTCTTCTTCTTCCAATTCTTCTTCTCCTCCTCGTCTTCTTTTTTCTTTTTCTTCTCCTCCTACTTCTACTTCTTGTTCTTCTTCTCCATCTCCTTCTTGTTCTTCGTTTTTTTCTTCATGTCGTACTTCCTCTTCTTGTTCTTTTTCTTGTTATTATCGTTATTATTATTATTTTTCTTCTTCTACTACTACTACTTCTCTTCTTCTTTTTCTTACTTCTACCTCTACTTTTGCATCTTATTATTATTATTATTATTTTTTTTTTATTCTTCTTCTTCTTCTTCCTCCTCCTCCTCTCTCTTCTTCATCTTTTTATTTGTGTGCTTCTTTTCTTCTCCTTCTCCTTCTTCTTCTTCTTCTTCCTTTTATTCTTCTTCTATTTCTTGTTCTTCTTCTTCTTCTTCTTCTTCTTCTTTTCTTCTTCTTCTTCTTCTTCTTAATCTTTTTCTTCCTCTTCTCTTCATCTCTTCTTCTTATTATTATTATTCTTCTTCTTCTTTTTCTCCTTCTTCTTCTTCTTCTTCTTTTTCCGCTCCTCATTCTTCTTCTCCTTCTTCTTCTTCTTCTTCTTCTTCTTCTTCTACTACTACTTCTTCTTCTTCTTTTCATTCTATTTTTGTTCCTCTTCTACTTCTTCTTGTTCTTGTTCTTATTCTTTTTATTATTATTACTATTATTAATATTATTATTTATATTATTATTATTGTAATAATTATTCCTTTTCTTCTTTTACTTTGTCTTCTCCTTCCTTTTATTCTACTTCTTCTACTTCTTCAGCTCCCATTCCTTCTTCTACTTCTTCTTCTTCTTCTTCTTCTTCTTCTTCTTCTTCTTCTTCTTCTTTTCTTCCTCTTCCTCTCCTTCTCCTCCTTCTCCTCCTTCTCCTTCTTCTACTTCTTCTTCTTCTATTTCTTCTTCTTCTTCTTCTTCTTCTACTACTACTTATTCTTATTTCATTTTTTCTTCTTCTTCTTTATTCCCTTCTTCTTCTTCTTCTTCTTCTTCTTCTCCTTGCCCTTCTTCTCTTCTTCTTCTTCTTCTTCTTCTACTTCTTGTTCTTTTCCTTATTCTCCTTTTTCATGTTCATCATCTACTTCTTCTTCTTATTCTTCTTCCTCTTCTTCACCATCTTGTCATTATTATTATTATTATTATTATTATTATTATTATATTATTATTATTATTATTATTATTATTATTATTATTATTATTATTATTATTATTATTCAAATTACTATTATCATTATTTTATTTTATTATTATTCCTCTTCTTCTTCTTCTTGTTCTTTTTCTTCTTCTTCTTCTTCTTCATTTTCTTATTCTTTGCCTTTTCTTCTTCTTCTTCTTCTACTTATTCTTCTTCCTCTTCTCTCTTCTTCTTCTTCTTCTCTGTCTTCCTCTATTTCTCCTTCCTCTCCTTTTTCCTCTTCTTCTTCATCTACTTCTTCTTATTATTATTATTCTTCCTTTTCATCTTCTTCTTGTTGATCTTCTTCTTTTTCTTGTAATTATTATTATTTTTGTTGTTGTCATTATTGTTATTAATATTATTATTGTTATTATTATTATTATTATTATTATTATTATTATTATTGTTGCTTTTGTTATTATTATTATTATAATATTTTTTATTGTTATTATTACTATTTTTGTTAAAATTACTATTATCATTATTCATATTCTTATTCTTCTTCTTCTTCTTCTTCCTCCTCTTCTTCTTCTTACTCTTCTATTCATCTTTTTATTTGTGTGCTTCCTTTTCTTCTCCTTCTCCTTCTTCTTCTTCCTTCTTCCTCTTCTTCTTCTTCTATTTCTTGTTCTTCTTCTTCTTCTTCTTCTTCTTCTTTTCTTCTTCTTCATCTTCTTCTTAATCTTTTTGTTCCGCTTCTTCTTCATCTCTTCTTCTTCTTCTCTATTCTTCTTCTCCTTTTTCTCCTTCTTCTTCTTCTTCTTCTTCTTCTCTACTTCTTCTTCTTCTTGTCATCTATTTTTTGTTCCTCTTCTACTTCTTCTTGTTCTTGTTCGTGTTCTTTTTAATATTATTATTATTATTAATATTATTATTTATATTATTATTATTGTAATAATTATTCCTCTTCTTCTTTTACTTTGTCTTCTCCTTCCTTTTATTCTACTTCTTCTACTTCTTCAGCTCCCATTCCTTCTTCTACTTCTTCTTCTTCTTCTTCTTCTTCTTCTTTCTCTTCGTCTTCTCTCCTCCTCCTTCTCCTCCTTCTCCTTCTTCTACTTCTTCTCTTCTATTTCTTCTTCTTCTTCTTCTTCTACTTCTTCTTCTACTTCTTATTCTTATTCTTTTTTTCTTCTTCTTCTTTATTCCCTTCTTCTTCTTCTTCTTCTTCTCCTCCTCCTTGTCCTTCTTCTTCTTCTTCTTCTTCTTCTTCTACTTCTTCTTCTTGTTCTGCTCCTTATTCTCCTTCTTCATATTCGTCATCTACTACTTCTTCTTCTTGTTCTTCTTCCTCTTCTTCACCATCTTGTCATTATTATTATTATTACTATTATTATTATTATTATTATTATTATTAAAATTACTATTATCATTATTTTTTATTTTATTATTATTCCTCTTCTTCTTCTTCTTGTTATTTTTCTTCTTCTTCTTCTTGTTCTTTTTCTTCTTCTTCTTCTTCTTCTTCTACTTATTCTTCTTCCTCTTTCTCTTCTTCTTCTTGTTCTTCTCTATCTTCCTCTATTTCTTCTTCCTCTCCTTCTTCCTCTTCTTCTTCATCTACTTCTTCTTCTTCTTCTTCTTCTTATTATTCTTCTTTTTCATCTTCTTCTTGTAATTATTATTATTTTTGTTTGTTATCATTATTGTTATTAATATTATTATTGTTATTATTATTATTATTATTATTGTTATTATTATTTTTATAATATTTTTTGTTGTTACTATTACTATTTTTGTTAAAATTACTATTATCATTATTCATATTCTTATTCTTCTTCTTCTTCTTCTCTTCTTTTCTTTCTTCTTCTTCTTCTTCTTCCTCTTCTTCTTCTTCTTCTCCTCCTCTCGCTCCCTCTCCTCCTTATTTTTCTTCTTCTTCTCCTTCTTGTTCCTCCTTTTCATCTTCTTCTTCTCCTTCTTCTTCTTCTTCTTCTACATCTTTTTCTTCTTCTTTTTCTTCTTCTTCTCCTTCTCCTTCTCTTTCTTCTTCTCCTTCTTTTTCTTTTTCTTCTTTGTATTCAACTTCCTCTTCTTCTTCTACTCCATCCACCCCTTCTACTTCTTCTACTTCCTTTTCTTCTTCTTTTTCTTCTTCTTCTACTCATTCTTCTTCTCCAATTTCTTCTTCTTCTACTTCTTCTTTTTATTCATCTTTTACTTCTCTTTCTTCTTCTTCTTCTTCTTCTTCTTCTTCTTCATCTACTTCTTCTTCTTATTCATATTCTTTTTGTTCTTCTTCTTCTTCCTCTTCTACTTCTTCTTCTTCTTCATCTACTTCCTCCTCTTCCTCTTCTTCT
>JAIUJO010001703.1:157500-162500 GCA_023846275.1 Vanilla planifolia
CTTCTTCTTCATCTCCTACATCTTCTCCTTCATCATCATCTTCTTCTTCTCAACCTTCTTCTTCTACTTTTGCCTCTTCTTCTTCTAGTTCTTCTTATTCTTATTTTTCTTCACCATCTCCCTCTCTTTTTGCTTCTTCTTCTTTTTCTTCTTCTTCTTCTTCATCTACTTCCTCTTCTTCTTCTTCTTCTTATTATTATTCTTCTCGTTCTTCTCCCACTGTTCTTATTCTTCTCCTTCTTCTTCTTCTTCTTCTTTTACTTCTTTTTTTGTTGGTTTTCTTCTTTTTCTTCTTCTACTTCTTCTTCTACTACTACTTATTGTTATTATTATTATTATTATTACTATTATTATTGTTGTTTTTCTTCCACTTCTTCTTTTTCTTCTTCTGCTTCTTCCCCTTCTTTGTCTTCTTCTTCTTCTTCTTCTTCGTCTTCTGCTCCTTCTTCTTCTTCTTCTTCTTCTACTTCTTCTTCCTCTTCATAATCTTCTTCTTCTTCTTCTTCACCTTCTTATTCTACTTTTTCCTATTCTTCTTCTTCTCCTTCTTCTTATTCTTCTTTTTCTTCACCATCTCCTTCTCCTTCTTCTTCTTCTTCTTCTTCTTCATCTTCTTCTTCTTCTACTTCTTCTTATTACTATTATTGTTATTACTATTATTATTATTATTATTATTATTATTATTATTATTATTATTTTTATTACTATTATTATTCTCTTTCTCCTTCTTTTTCTTCTTCTTCTTCTTCTTGTTCTTCTTCTTCTTCCTCTTCTTCATCTTCTTATTCTTCTTCTTTCTCTTCTTCTTTCTCTTCCTCTTCTTCTTCTTCTTCGCATCATTCATCATCATCTTCTTCTTCTTCTTCTTCCTCTTGTGTTACTGTTACCTCTTCCTCCTCTACCTTTTTCTCATCTTCTACTTCTTATTCTTCTTCAACTTTTATTTCTTCTTTAGCTTTTTCTTCTGTCTTCTTCTCCTTCTTCTTCTTCTTCTTCCTCTTCTTTTCCTACTCGTTTTTTTCCTCTTCTTCTTGTTCTTCTGCTTCCTCTTTTTCTTCTTCTTCTTCGCCTAAGTATTATTTGCCTTCTTATTCTTCTTCTTCTTCATTTTCGTCTTCTTCTTCTGCTTCTTCTGTTTCTTTTACTACTTCTTCTTCATCATCATCATCTTCTTCTTCTTCTTCTCCTCTTCTTCTTCTTCTTCTTCTACTTTTTCTTCTTTTCTTCTTCTTCTTGTTCTTCTTCTTCTGCTTCCTCTCATTCTTTTTCTTCTTCTTCTTCTCCTTCTCCTTCTTCTTCTTAATCTGCTTTTTCCTCAACTTCATATTCTTCTCCTTCTTATTCTTCTTCTTCTTCTTCTTCTTCTTCCTCTACTTCTTCTTCCTCTTCTTCTTCTTCTTCTTCTTCTATTTCTTCCTCCTCTTCTTCTTCCTCATCTTCTTTTTCTTCTTCTTCTTCTTCCAATTTTTCTTCTTCCACTTTTTCTTCATCTTCATCTTTTATTTTTCCTTCTTCTTCTTCTTCTTCTCCTTCTTCATCTTCTACTTCTTCTTCTTCTTGTTCATCTTCCATTCCTTCTTCCTCTTCTTCTCCTTCTTCTTCTTCTTCTTCTTCATCTTGGTTTTTTCTTTTTTCTTCTTCCTCTTCTTCTTCTTCTTCTTCGCCTTCTTCTTCTTCAACTACTTCTTATTCATCTACCTCTTTTTCTTCTTCGTTTTATTCTCCATCTTCATCTTCATCTTCTTCTCTTCTTCTTTCTTCTTCTAATTCTTCTTCATTCGCTTCTTCATCTTTTTCTTCTTCTTTTTATTCCTCTCCTTCTTCTTCTTCTTCTTTTTCTTCATCTTCTTATTCCTTTCTTCTTCTTCTTCTTCTTCAACTTTTTCTTCTTCTTCTTCTCCTCCTTCTTCTTCTTCTCTTGCTCCTTCTTCTTATTCTTCTTCTCTTTCTTCTTCTTCTTCTTCTTCTTCTTCTTCTTCTTCTTCTTCCCTTTCTTCTTCTTGTTCTTCATCTCATTCTTCTTTTTCGTTTTCTTCGTCTTCTCCTTCTTCTTCATTTACTTCTTCTTGTTCCTTGTTTTACGCTTCTTCTTCTTCTTCTCCTTGTTCCTTTTCTTATTCTTCTGCTACTTCTTCATCATCTTGTTCTTCTCATTTTTCTTCTTATTCTTTTTCTTATTCTTCTTCTCCTTCTTCTTCTTCTTCTTCTTCTTCTTCTTCTTCTACCACTTCTTCTTCTTTTTCTTCTTCTTCTTCTACTACTACTACTTCTCCTTTATCTTCTTCTTATTGTAGTTATTATTATTATTACTATTATTATCAGTATTACTTTTGTTGTTATAATAATAATTATTATTGTTATTGATCTACTTCTTCTTCTTCTTTATCATCAACATCATCATCTTCTACTTCTTCTCCTGGTTCTTCTTCTTCCTCTTCTTCTTCTTCTTCTACTTCTTCTTCTTCTTCTAATTCTTCCTCCCCTTCTTCTTCACCATCTTCTTTTTCTTCTTCTTCTTCTATTGCTTTTCTTCTTCTTCTTCATCTTTTTCTTCTTCTTCTTCGCCTTCTCCTTCTCCTTCATCATCATCATCATCATCTTCTTCTTCTTCTTCTTACTATTATTTTTATTACTATTATTTTTATTATTCTTATTATTATTATACTTTTTTTCACCATCTTCTTCTTCTTCTTCTTCTTCTTTCTTCTTCTTCTTAGTCCCCTTCTTCTTCTACTTCTTCTTCTTCATCAACTTCATCATCATCATCTTCTTCTTCTTCTTCTTCCTCTTGTTCTTTCTCTTCTTGTTCTTGTTCTTCTTCTTCTTCTACTTCTACTTCTTTTTCTTCTTCTTCTTTTTCTTCGTCATCTTCTTCTTCTTTTTCTTCTTCATCGTCATCTTCTGCTTCTTCTTCTTATTCTTCTTATTCTTCCTATCCTTCTTTTTCTTTATATTCTTGTCATTTATCTTCCTCTTCTTCTCCTTCTTCTTCTTCTTCCACTTCTTCTTCTGCTTCTTCTTCTTCTTCTTATTCTTCTCCTTTTTCTTCTTCCTCTTATTATTATTATTATTTTTATTATTATTATTATTTTTATTATTATTATTGTTATTGTTATTATTATTATTTTGCTTCTTATTTTTCCTCTTTATCTTCTTCTTCTTCTTTTTCTTCATCTTTTTTTTTCTTTTCTTCTTCTTCTTCTTCTTTTTATTCTTCTTCTTGTTCTTCTTCTTCTTCTTCTTCTTCTTCTTGTTCTACCTCTTCTTCTTCTATTACTTCTTCTTCCTCTTCCTTTTCTTCTTCTTCTTCTTCTTCTCCTCCTCCTTCTTGTTATTCTTCTTGTTCTTATTCTTCTTGTGGTTCTTCTCCTCCTCCTTCTTCTTCCTGTGTTCTTATTCATCTTCCTCTCCTAGTTTCTCTTCTTCTCCATCTTCTTCTTCTTCTTCTTAATTTACTTCTTTCCATTATTATTTTCGTTTTTCGTCGTCATCATCATAATCTTCTTCTTCTTCTTCTTCTTCTTTGTCTTCTTTTTCTTCTTCTTCTTCTTCAACTTTTCCCCTTCTTCTTCTGCTTCCATTTCTTGTTCTTCTTCTACTACTACTACAACTACTACTACTACTACTATTACTACTTCTTCTTCTCTTATTCTTCATCTCCTCCTTCTCCAACTTCTGCTTCTTCATTTTCATGTTGTTCTTGTTCTTCTTCTTCTTCTTCTTTTACATGTACTTCTTCTTCTAGCACTTTTTCTTCTATTTCTTTTACTTCCTCCTCTTCTTCTTCATCTTCGTATTCTTCACCTTTTTATTCTTGTTCTTCATCTTCTTCTTCTTCTTCTTCTTCTTTGTCTTCCACTATTTCCTCTTCTTCTTCTTCTTTGTCTTCCACTATTTCCTCTTCTTCTTCTTCTTCCTTCTCCTCCTCTTCTTCTTGTTATTCTTCTTCTTCTTCTTCTTCTTCTCATTCTTTTTCTTCTTCTTCTTCTTCCTCTCATTCTTCTTCTTTTTCTTCTTCTTCCTCTTCATCTCTATCATCATCTTCTTCTTCTTCATCATTTTCTCCTTTTTCTTCTTTTACTTCTTCCCCCTCTTCTTCTTCCTCTCCTTCTTTTACTTCTTCTTCTACTACTTTTTCATCTTCTTAATATTTTTCTTCTTCTTCTTCTTCTTCCTCTTCCTCTTCTTCTTCTTCTTATTCATCTTCTTCTTCCTCTCCCTCTCCTTCTTCTTCATCTTCTTCATCTTCTTGCCCTTCTTCGCCTTCTTCTCCTTCTTCTTCTTCTTCTTCTTCTTCTTCTTCCGCTTGTTCTTCTTCTTGTTGTTCTTCTCCTTTGTCTTGTTCCTCTTCTTCTTCTTCTTCTTCTTCTTCTTCTACGTCTTCTTCTTATTCTTCTTCTACTTCTTTTGTTTCTTCTTTTTCCTCTTTATCTTTTTCTTCATCTTTTTCTTCTTTTATTTCTTCTACTACTTCTTCTTATTCTTCTTCTTGTTCTTCTTCTTCGTCTTTTTCTTCTTCCGCTTCTTCTTCCTTTACTTCTTCTTCGTCTTCTTCTTGTTGTTCTTGTTCTTATTCAGTTCTTCTTCCACTTCATCTAATATTACTTCTTCCTCCTCTTCTTCTTCTTCTTCTTCTTCTCCATCTCCTCCTCCTTCTTCTTCTTCTTCTTCTTGAGGTTCTTCTCCTCCTCCTTCTTCCTCTGTTCTTATTCATCTTTCTCTCCTTCCTTTTCTTCTTCTAGTTCTTCTTCTTCAGCTTCATTTACTTCTTCATCCATTGTTGTTTTCATTTTTCTTCATCATCTTCTTCTTCTTAATCTTCTTCTTCTTTCCATTCTTCTTCTTCATCTTCTTCGTCTTTTTCTTCTTCTTCTTCTTCTTCTTTTCTTCTTTCTCTTCTTTTTCTTCTTCTTTTTCATTTTCTTGTACTACTACTACTTCTTCTTCTTCTTCTTCTTCTTCTTCCTCTTCTTCTTCTTCTGCTATGTCCTCTTCTACTT
>JAIUJO010001703.1:172500-175000 GCA_023846275.1 Vanilla planifolia
TATTATTATTATTCATCTTCATCTTCTTCTTCTTCCTCTTCTTCTTCTTCTTCTGCTTCGTCTCCTTCTTTTTGTCCTTCTTCTTTTTCTTCTTCTTCTCTTTCTTATTATTATTATTATTGTTATTATTCTTTTTCTTCTTCTTTTTTATTCTTCTTCTTCTTCTTCTTCTTCTTCTTCTTCCTGTTATTCTTCTTTTTCTTATTATTCTTCTTCTTCTTCTTCTTCTTCTTCTTCTTCTTTTCTCTTCTTCTTCTTCAAAATCATCATCATCTTGTTCTTCTGCAACTTCTTCATCCTTTTTTTCTTCCACTTCTTCTTTTACTTAAACTTTTTCTTCTTCTTCTTCATGTCCTTGTTTTTCTTCTTTTGCTTCTTCTTCTTTATCTTCTTCGTCTTCTTTTTCTTCTTCTTCTTCTTCTTCTTCTTCTTCTTCTTCTTCTTCCTCTTCTTCTCATTTTTCTTCTACTTCTACTACATCTTCTTCTTGTTCTTCTTTTGCTTCTTCTTTTTCTTCAAATTCTTCTTCTTGTAATTCTTCTACTTCTTCTTATTCTTCTACTTCTTCTTATTCTTCTACTTCTTCTTCTTCTCCTTCTTCTCCTTCTTCTACTTCTTTGCCTATGCCTCCTACTTTTCTTCTTGTTCTTCTCGTTCATCTTCCTCTTCTTCTTCTACTACTACTACTACTACTAATACTTCTTCTTCCTCTTCACTTCTTAAACTTATTCTTCTCCTTTTTCTACTTCTTCTTTTTCTTCTACTTCTCCTTCTTCTCCTTGTTCTCCTTTTTCTTCTTCTTCTTCTTCTTCTTCTTATTCGACATATTATTATTATTATTATTATTATTATTATTGTTTGTCTTCTATTTGTTCTCTTCTTCTTCTTCTTCAGGTTTCTCTCCTTTTTCTTCTTCTTCTTCTTCTTCTTCTTCTTCTCCTTCTACTTCTTCATCTTCTTCTTCTTCTTCTCCTCTTTTTTTTTCTCGTTCTTTTCCTTCTTCTTCTTCTTCTTAATCTTTTTATTCTTCTTTTGCTTCTCCTTCTCCTTCTCCTTCTCCTCCTCCTCCTCCTCCTCCTCCTTCTTCTTCTTCTTCATCTTCTACTACAACTACTACTTCTTATTTCAGTTCTTTTCTTAGACTTCTTCTTTTCCTTTTTATTCATATTATCATTAATTTTGTCATTATTACTATTATTTTTATTATTGTTATACTTCTTCTTTTACTTCTTATTCTTATTCTCCTTCTTCTTTTTCTTCCTCATCTTTTTTTCTTCTTCTTCTCTTTCTCCTTCTCCTTCTCATTCATCTTCCTCTTCTTCTTCTCCTTATTTTTAATCTTCTTCTTCTTCTAATTCTTCTTCACCTTCTTCCTCTTCTTCTTTTTCTTCTTCATCATCATCATCTTCTTCTTCTTCTTTTTTGTCATCATCATCATCATCATCTTCTTCTTCTTCATCATCTTCTTCTTGTTCCTTCTATTTTCTTCCTCTTCATCTTTTACTTCTTATTCTTCTAGTTTTTCTTCTTCATCATCTTCTTCTTCTACTTCTTCTTCTTCTTCTTCTTCTACTACTTCTTCTTTTGCTTTTTCTTCACATGCTTCTTCTTATTCTACACCATACTCTCCTTCTTCTTCTTCTTCTTCTTCTTCTCCTTCTTCTTCTTCTTCTACTTCTTGTTATTGTTGTTCTTCTTCATTTTCTTCTTCTTCCTCTCCCTCTTCTTCTCCTTTTTCTTCTTCTTTTTCATCTTCTTCTTCTTATCATTCTCCTTTTTTCTTCTTCTTCCTCCTCTTCTTCTTCATCTTCTCCTTCTTCTTCTTCTTCTTTTTCTTCTTCTCTTTCTTATTATTATAATTATTATTTTTATTATTATTTTTCTTCTTCTTCTTGTTGTTCTTCTTCTTCGTCAGCTTCATCTTCTTCTTCTTAAACTTTTTGGTCTTCTACTTCTCCATCTTTGTCTTCTTTTTCTTCCACTTCTTCTCCTTCTCCTTCTTATTAATCTTCTTCTTTTTCTTCCTCTTCTTTTACAACTACTAGTTTTTCCTCCTGTTCTTCTTCCTCTTCATCTTTTTCTTCTTCTTCTTCTACTTTTTCTTCTTCTCCATCTATTTCTTCATATTCTTCTTTTTCTTCTGCTTCTTCTTCTTCTTCTTCTTCTTCTTCTCCTTCTTCTTCTTCTTAATGTTCTTCTTCATCTTCTTCTTCTTTTCCTCTTCTCCTCCTCCTCCTCCTCCTGCTTCCTCTTCTACTCCTTCTTCATCTTCTTCTTCTTCTTCTTCTTCTGGTTCACCTTCCTCTCCATCTGCTTTTTCTCCTCCTCCTCCTTCCTCTTCTTCATCTTCCTCCTCTTCTTCTACTTCTTCTTCTTCTTCCTCCACTTCTTCTTCTTCTTCTTCATCGTCATCTTCTTCTTCTTCTTCTTCTTCTTCGTCTTCTTCTTCTTCTTCTTCTTTTTCTTCTTCTTCTTCTTCCTCTTCTTTTTCTTTTTCTTC
>JAIUJO010001703.1:197500-200000 GCA_023846275.1 Vanilla planifolia
CCTTTTCCTATTCTTCTTCTCCCTCCTCTTCTTCTCCTTCTTTTATTTCTTTTTATTCTTCTTCTTCTTCTTCTTCTTCTTCTTCTTCTTCTCCTTTTCTTTCATGTTCTTCTTCGTCTTCTTCTTATTCTACTTCCTCTTCTTCTTATTCTTCTTCTTCTTCTTTTTCTTCTACATCATAATATTATTATTACTATTATTATAATTATTACCATTATTACTATTATTGTTATTGTCATTACATTATTATTATTATTATTGTTATTATAATTATTACTATTATTATTCTCGTTCTTCTTTTTATTCTTCATCTATGTTTTTTTCTTCTTCGTCTTTTCTTCAACTTCCTCATCTACTTCTTTCTCCTCTTCTTCTTCTACTTATTCTCCTTCTTCTTCATCTTCTTAATCATCATCATTCTCTCCTTCTTTTTCATGTTCTTCTTCTACATCTCCTTCTTGTTCTTATTCTACTCTTTTTTCTTGTTATTATTATTACTACTATTATAATTCTTCTTCTTCTTCTTCTTCTTCCTCTCCTTTTACTTCTACTACTACTTATTATTCTTCATCTTCTTCTTTTTTTCTTCTTCTTCTTCCACTACTACTTCTTCTTCTTCATCTTCTGCATCTTCCTTTTCTTCTTCTCCTTCTTCTTCTTCTCCTCCTTCTTCTTCCTCTTTTGCTTCTTCTTCTTCTTCTTCTTCTTCTTTTTCTTCTTCTTCTTCTACTTCTTCTTATTCATCTTCTAATTCTTCTTCTTCTTCTTCCTCCTCCTCCTCTTCCACTCCTTTTTCTTCATCTTTTTCTTCTACTTCTTCTTCACCTTCTTTCTTTACTTCTTCTTCTTCTTCTTATTGTTATTCTTCTTCTACTTATTGTACATCTTTTTCTTCTTCTTCTTTTTCTTTTTCTTTTTCTTATTCTTCTTCTTCTTCTTCATCATCTTCTTCTTCTTGTTCTTCTTCTTCTTCTACTTATTCTTCCTCCTAATTTTATTATTATTATTCTTCTTCTTCATCATCTTCTTCTTCTTCTCCTTCTCCTTCTTCAGCTTCTTCTTCTTCATCTTCTTCCTCTTCTTTATCTTCTTCTTCTTCTTCTTCTTCTTCTTTATCTTCTTCTTCTTTTTCTTCTTCTTGATCATCTTTCTCTCCTTCTTTTTCTTCTTCTACTTCTCCATCTTCTTCTTCTTCTTCTTCTTCTTCTTCTTCTTTTTCTTCTTCACCATCATCATCATCATCATCTTTGTCTTCTTCTTCTACTTAGCCTTCCTCTTCTACTTCATCTTCTTCTTCTTCTTCTTCTTCCTCTCCTTCTTTTTCTTCTACTATTCCTTCATCTTCTTCTTCTTCTTCTTCTTCTCATTCTTCTCTTTCTTCCATCTTCTTCTTCTTCTTCTTCGTCTTCTTTTACTTCTTCTTTTTCTTCTTCACCTTCATCATCATCATCATCATCTTCGTCTTCTTCTTCTTCCTAGTCTTCCTCTTCTACTTCTTCTTCTTCTTCTTCTTCTTCTTCTTCTTCTTCTACTTCTTCTTTTTCTTCTTCTACTTCTTCTTCTTCATCTTCTACTTCTTCTTCGTCTTCTTCTTCTTCTTCTTCTTCCTCCTTTTTTTTCTTCATCTTCTACTTCTTTTTTATTAACCTTCCACATCTTTTTCATGTATATCTTCTTCTTGTTTTTCTTCTACTTCTTCTTCATCTTCTTCTTCTTCTTCTTATCCATCTCCTTCTTCTAATCCATCATCTTCTTCTTCTACTTCTTGTTCTTCTCCTTTTTTCTATTTCTTCTTCTTCTTCTTCTTCTATTTATTATTATTATTATTATTATTATTATTATTGTTATTATTATTACCATTATTCTTCTTCTTCGCCTCCTTCTTCCTCTTCTCTTCTTCTTCTTTTTCTTCTTCCCTTTTCTTCTTCTCCTTCGACTTCTTTTATCTTCTTCTTCTGTTTGTCTGTCTTCTTCTTCCTCTTCAACTTTTTCTTCGTCTTCTTCAACTTTTTCTTCTTTTTTGCCTTTTTCTTCTTTTTTGCCTTTTTCTTCTTCTTGTTCTTCTTCTTCTGCTTATTATTATTGCTAATATTTTTATTATTCATCTTCCTCTCCTTCTTCTTCTTCTCCTTCTTCTTCTTCTTCTTCTTCCTTTGCTTTGTCATCTTCTTCTTGTTCATCCCCATTTTCTTCTTCTTCTTCTTCTTCTTCTTTCTTCTTCTTCTTCTTTTTCTTCTTCTTCTTATTCTTCTTATTCTTATTCTTATTCTTCTTCTTCTTCTTCTTCTTCTACATTTCCTTCTTCTTCTTCTTCTACTTCTTCCTCTTCTTCTTCATCTTCTTCTCCTTCTCATTTCTATTCTTGTTTTTCTTATTCCTCCTCCTCCTCCTACTTCTCTTCTTCTTCTTCTTTTCCTTTTTCTTTTTCTTCGTCTTCCTCCTCTTCTTCTTCCTCTAATTCTTTTGCTTCTTCTTCTATGTTTTCTTCTCATCCATCTTT
>JAIUJO010001388.1:0-10000 GCA_023846275.1 Vanilla planifolia
GTAGACATAGATTAAGAGAAGAAGAAGAAGAAGACTTAGAAAACAAAGTAAGAGAAGAGGAAGAAGAAGAAGAAGAAGAAGAAGAAGAAGTTGAAGAAGAAGATGAGGAAGAAGACGAAGAACAAGGGGAGGAAGAAGAAGTCAAAGAGGAAGAAGATGATGATGAAGAAGAGGAAGAAGAAGAAGAGGAAGAAGAAGAAGAAGAAGGAGGAAAAGATGAATGAAGAAGAAGAAGTAGAGGAAGAAGGAGAAGAAGAAGAAAAAAAAGAGAAAGAAAAAGATGATGAAGAGGAAGAAGAATAAGAAGAGGAAGAAGAAGAAGAAAAGAAGAAGAGGAAGAAGATGAAAAGAAGAAGGAGAAGAAGAATAAGTAGAAGAAGTAGTAGAAGAAGAAGAAGAAGTAAAAGAAAATGGAGAAGAAAAGGAAGAACAAGATGAAGAAGAAGCGCATGACAAAGCAAACAAAGAAGAGAAAGAAAAAGAAGAAGAAGAAGAAGAAGAAGAAGAAGAAGAACTAGAAGAAGAAGTAGTAGATTAAGAAGAATAATAAGAAGTGTAAGTAGAAGAAGAGAAAGAGGTAGAAGAAGAAGAAGTAGAATAAGAAGAAGAAGAAGAGAAGAAGAAGAAGAAGATGACAAAGAAGAAGACGAAGAAGAAAATGATGAAGAAGAAGAATACGAATAAGAAGAAGAAGAAGAAGAAGAAGGCGAAGACAAAGAAAAAGAAGAGGAAGACGAAGAAAAGGTAGAGGAAGAAGAATAAAATGAAGAAAAATAATGATAATAATAGTAAGAAGAAGAAGAAGAGGAAGAATAACTAGAAGAGGAAGAAGAAGATGGAGAAGAAGATGGAGAAGAAGAAGAAGAATAAGAAAAAGTATAAGAACACGTATAAGGATAAGATGAATAAGAAGAAGGAGAAGAAGAAGAAGAAGATGAAGAAGAAGAAGAAGAAACGAAGAAGAAGACGAAGAGGGCAAAGACGATGAAGAAGGAGAGAAAGAAGAAGAAGAAGAAGAAGATGAAGAAGAAGAACAAGACAAAGAACAACAACAACAACAAGAGGAAGAAGAAGAAAAAGAGGAAGAAGAAGACGAAGAGATGAAGAAGAAGTATTGGATAATAGGAAGAATAAGAGGTGGAAAAATAAGAAGAAGATGAAGAAGGAGAAGAAGAAGAAGAAGAAGAGAAAAAGAACCAGTAGAAGAAGAAAAAGTAGAAGAAGAAGAAGTAAAGGAAGAAGGAGATGAAAAAGAAGTAGTAGATAAAGAAGAAGGAGAAGAAGAAGAAGAAGAAGAAGAAGAAGAAGAAGAAAAAGAAGAAGATGAAAAAGAGTAAGAAGATTAAGAAGAAGAAGACGAAGAAGATGAAGAAGAAGAAGAAGATGAGGAAGATGAAGAAGAAGTAGAGGAAGAAAAGTAGAGGAAGGAGCAGAAGAAGAAGAAGAAGAAGAGGAAGAAGAAGAAGAAGAAGAACAGTAAGAACAAGAATAAGAAGACAAAGAAGAAGAAGAAGAAGAAGAAGAAAAAGAAGAAGGAGAAGAAGAAGAAGAAGTAGAGGAAGAAGAAGATGAAGAAGTAGTAGAAGAAGAAGAAGTGGAAGAAGAAGAATAATAAAAAGATGATTATGAAGAAGAAGAAGAAAAAGAATGATAAAAAGAATAAGAATAAGAAGAAGAAGAAGGAGAAGAAGAAAAAGAAGAAGAAGAAGAAGGAGAAGGAGAAGAAGAAGTATAAGAAGTATAATAATAATAATAATAAGAAGAAGAATAAGGAGTTTAAGATGTAGAAGCAAAAGAAGTAGAAGGAGAAGAAGAGGAAGAAGAAGAAGATTAACCTGTTGAAGCAGAAGAAGAGGAAGAAGATGTAGGAGTGGAAGAAGAAGAAGAAGAAGAAGAAGAAGAGGAAGAAGAAGAAGAAGAAGAAGAAGAAGAATTGGAAGTAGAATAAGAAGAAGAAAAGGATGAAGAAGAGAAAGAATAAGAAGAAGAAGAAGAAGAGAAGAAGGAGAAGAAGAAGAAGAAGAAGAAGACGAGCAAGAAGTAGTAAAAGAAAAGAAGAAGAAGAGGAAGAAGAAGAAGAAGATGAGGAAGAAAAAAAAGAAGAGGGAGAAGAGGACAAAGAAGAAGAGGTGGAATAAGAAGAACACGAAGAAGAAAGAAAGAAGTTGAGGAAGAAGAAGAAGAATAGAAAGATGAAGACAAAGGAGAGGAGAAAGAAGAAGAAGAAAAAGAAGAAGAAGAGGAAGAGGAAGAAGAAGAAGAAAATGAGGAAGAAAAAGAGGAAGAAGAAGATGAAGAGAAAGAAGAAGAAGGCGAAGAAGAATATAAAGAAGAGAAAGAAGAAGAAGAAGAAGATGAAAAAAAAGAATATCAAGAAAAAAAAAGTTGAAGAAGAAGAGGAAGAAGTACACGAATAAGAAGAAGTTGAAGAAGAAGAAGAAGAAGAAGATGAAGAAGTGGAAGAAGAAGAATACGAAGACGAAATAGAAGATGAAGAAGACATAGAAGAAGAAGAGCCAGAGGACAAAGATGAAGAAGATGAAGGCTTAGAAGAAGAAGAAGAAGAAGAAGAAGAAGAAGAAGATGAAAAAGAAGAAGAAGAAGATGAAAAAGAAGAAGAAGAAGAATAAAAAGAAGTAGTAGGCAAAGAAGAAGAAAAAGAAGAACAAGAAGAAAAGGAAGAAGAAGAGGAAGAGGAAGAAGAAGAAGAAGAAGAAGAAGAAGAAGAAGAAGAAGAAGAAGAAGACATGAAGAAGAAGAAGAACGAAAAAAGATCGAAGAAAAACAAGAAGAAGAAAAGAAGAAAAGAAGAAGAAGAAGAAGAAGAAAAAGAAGGAGAAGAACAAGAAGATAGAATATAGGAGGAAGAAGAACAAGAAAAAGAAGAAAAAGTAGAAGAAGAAAAAGAAGAAGAGGAAGAAGAAGAAGAAGAAGAAGAAGAAGAAGTAGACATAGACTAAGAGACGAAGAAGAAGAAGACTTAGAAAACAAAGTAGGAGAAGAGGAAGAAGAAGAAGAAGAAGAAGAAGAAGAAGAAGAAGAAGAAGAAGAAGAAGATGAAGAAGAAGAAGAGTAAGAAGACAAAGAACAAGGAGAGGAACAAGAAGAAGTCAAAGAGGAAGATGAAGAAAAGGACGAAGATGATGATGAAGAAGAGGAAGAAGAAGAAGAGGAGGAAGAAGAAGAAGAAGGAGAAAAAGATGAATGAAGAAGAAGAAGCAGAGGTGGAAGGAGAAGAAGGAGAAGAAGAAGAAAAAAAAGAGAAAGAAAAAGATGATGAAGAAGAAGAAGAATAAGAAGAGTAAGAAGAAGAAGAAAAGAAGAAGAGGAAGAAGATCAAGAAGAAGAAGGAGTACAAGAATAAGTAGAAGAAGTAGAAGAAGAAGAAGAAGTAAAAGAAAATGGAGAAGAAAAGGAAGAAGAAGATGAAGAAGAAGCGCATGACAAAGCAAACAAATAAGAGAAAGAAAAAGATGGAGAAGAAGAAGAAGAAGAAGAAGAAGAACTAGAAGAAAAAGTAGTAGATGAAGATGAATAATAAGAAGTGTAAGTAGAAGAAGAAAAAGAGGTAGAAGAAGAAGTAGAATAAGAAGAAGAAGAAGAGAAGAAGAAGAAGAAGATGATGAAGAAGAAGAAGATGACGAAGAAGAAGACGAAGAAGAAAATTATGAAGAAGAAGAATACGAATAAGAAGAAGAAGAAGAAGGCAAAGACAAAGAAAAAGAAGAGGAAGACGAAGAAAAGGTAGAGGAAGAAGAATAAAATGAAGAATAATAATAATAATAGTAAGAAGAAGAAGAAGAAGAAGAATAACAAGAAGAGGAAGAAGAAGATGGAGAAGAAGAAGAAGAGCGAGAAAAAGTATAAGAACACGTATAAGGATAAGATGAATAAGAAGAAGACGAAGAAGAAGGAGAGAAAGAAGAAGAAGAAGAAGAAGACGACGAAGAAGAAGAACAAGACAAAGAACAACAACAACAAGAAGAGGAAAAAGAAGAAAAAGAGGAAGAAGAAGGCAAGGAGATGAAGAAGAAGAATTGGGCAACAGGAAGAAGAAGAGGTGGAAAAGAAAGAAGAAGATGAAGAAGGAGAAGAAGAAGAAGAAGAAGAGAAAAAGAAGCAGTAGAAGAAGAAAAAGTAGAAGAAGAAGAAGTAAAGGAAGAAGAAGAAGAAAAAGAAGAAGTAGTAGATAAAGAAGGAGAAGAAGAAGAAGAAGAAGAAGAAGAAGAAAAAGAAGAAGATGAAGAAGAGGAAGAAGATTTAGAAGAAGAAGAAAAAGAAGATGAAGAAGAAGAAGATGAGGAAGATGAAGAAGTAGAAGAAGAAGAAGAAGAGGAAGGAGCAGAAGAAGAAGAAGAAGAGGAAGAAGAAGAAGAAGAAGAAGAAGTAGAACAATAAGAACAAGAAGAAGAAGGCAAAGAAGAAGAAGAAGAAGAAAAAGAAGAAGGAGAAGAAGAAGAAGAAGAAGTAGAGGAAGAAGAAGATGAAGAAGTAGAAGAAGAAGAAGAAGAAGAAGAAGAAGAAGAAGAAGAAGCAGAAGAAGAAGTGGAAGAAGAAGAATAATAAAAAGTTGATTATGAAGAAGAAGAAGAAGAATTACAAAAAGAATAAGAATAAGAGGAAGAAGAAGAAGAAGAAGAAGAAGAAGAAGAATAAGAAGAAGAAGAATAATAATGATAAGAAGAAGAATAAGGAGTTTAAGATGTAGAAGCAAAAGAAGTAGAAGGAGAAGAAGCGAAAGAAGAAGAAGATTAACCAGTTGAAGCAGAAGAAGAAGAAGAAGAAGATGTAGGAGTGGAAGAAGAAGAAGAAGAATTAGAAGTAGAACAAGAAGAAGAAAAGGATGAAGAAGAAAAAGAATAAGAAGAAGAAGAAGAAGAGAAGAAGAAGAAGAAGAAGAAGAAGAAGAAGAAGATGAAGAAGAAGACAACGAGCAAGAAGAAGTAAAAGAAAAGAAGAAGAAGAAGAAGAGGAAGAAGAAGAAGAAGATGAGCAAGAAAAAAAGAAGAGGGAGAAGAGGACAAAGAAGAAGAGGTGGAAGAAGAAGAACACGAAGAAGAAAGAAAGAAGATGAGGAAGAAGAAGAAGAAGAAAAAGAAGAAGTAGAAGAAAAAGATGAAGAGAAAGAAGAGGAGAAAGAAGAAGAAGAAGAAGAAGAAGGCAAATTAGAAGAAGAAGAAGAAGAAGAGGAAGAAGAAGAAGAAAAGGAGGAAGAAGAAGAAAGAGAAGGAGGAGAAGAAGAAGGAGAAGAAGTGAAAGTAGAAGAAGGAGAAGTAGAAGAAGATGAAGATGAAGAACATGAACAAGAACAAGAATGCAAAGGAGAAGAAAAAAAGGAGAAGAATAAGAAGAAAATGATGAAGATGATGAAGATGAGACAAAGAAGAAGAAGAAGAGGATAAAGAAGAAGTAGAAGAATACACAGAAGAAGACTAAGAAGAAGAAGAAGATGAAGAAGAAGTAGAACAAGTTTAAGAAGAGAAGAAGAAGAAGATGAAAGAGACGAAGAAGATGAAGAAAGAGAAGAACAAGAGGAAAAGGAAGAAGAAATAGAGAAGAGGAAGAAGAAGAAGAAGAAGAGTAAGAAGAAGAAGAGAAAGATGGAGTGGAAGAAGAAGAAGAAGATGATGAAGAGGAAAAACAGGAAGAAGAGTAAGATGATGAAGAAGAAGAAGAAGGCAACGAAGAAGACAAAAAGAATAAAAAGAAGAACAAGAAGAAGTAAAAGAAGAAGAAGAACAGAAGGAGAAGAAGAAGAAAAAGAAGAGTGTGAAGAAGGGGAGGAGGACAAAAAAGAAGAAGAAGAAGAAGAAGAACACAATTAAGAAGAAGAGGACCAAGAAAAAGAAGAAGTTGAAGAATAAGAAGAAGAAGAAGAAGAAGAGGAAGAAGAAGAAGAAATAGAAGAAATAGAAGAAGGAGAGAAGAAGAAGAAGAAGGAGGAGGAGGAGGAGAGGAAGGGGAAGAAGAAGAAGCAGAAAAGATGAAGAAGGAGAAGAAGAAGAAGAAGAAAAAGGGGGTGATTATTATCATGAAGGAGAAGAAGAAGAAGAAGAAGATGATGATGATAAAGTAGAAGAAGAAGAAAATGATGATGAACATGAAGAAGAGGAAGAAGAAGGAGAAGAAGAAGAAGAAGAAGATAATGATGATGACAAAGAAGAAAAAGAAGGAGAAGGAGGAAGAGACGAAGAAGAAGAAGAAGAATTAGAAGAAGAAGAAATGAAGGAAAAGATGAAGAAGAAATGAAGAAGGAAAAGATGAAGAAGAAGAAGTAAAAAAAATAATAAGATAAGAAGTAGAAGGCGAAGAAGAAGAAGACGAAGAAGAAGAGGAAGAAGAAGAATAGATAACTCTAAATGCGAGTCAAAAGGCTAATCAGTGTTTTCTTCGACGCCTTATTTGTACCACCCGTACTTTTATGTTTTCCTGGGAATTGATAGAGGACTTGAAAAGCCATTTCGATTTATATAAAGAAAAGAGATAAATTATCTATTTCAATATCTAGAAAATACTTCGAGCTAATGTCCGATTAACCGGATAATAAATCGATATGAACATCATGAGCTATCCTAAAAAAACAAATTAGTGAAAACAAAACCGATTTATATAGCAGATTATATGGTTGGTAACAAATTGGGAGAATTTGCACCTACTCACAGCCAATCCAGTAGAAATAACGGAAGCAGCAAAAATAAGTGGATCTCTCGAGACATTCCTCAAAAAATCTGATTCGTTCAGGAACAAAAAAAAATTTGTCCGAATCTACTACGAGAATGATTAGGGATGGTAACTCGCAGTTATATTTATGAATATGAATAATGAATAAAAAAAAAGGTTGACCTATTGCTCATGCAATTTGGGACCCTCATATGTAGTGCCAAGCGGTTCCACTTTCTCGTTCCGAGAAGTGCATTGTTGGAACTTGCCTGGACTTGACGTCATCCTCACCTTCCTCCGGCTTATCATCGGGTTGTTAATACCCCATAGGCTGAGGAGCAAAAGGAGGAATCTACATGGAAATTAGTGATATTAATGGAAATTAGTGCTCGTATTTTATCTTCGTTACCTTTTCGTAATAATAATAGGTTGCCTTGGACCAATCAATCGATTATTTATTAAGACGTAATTGATTGAACACTACTTGCACTACTTCCTCTAGAGCCTATCCGACTGATTCGGGAATCTCCAGATCTATGCTGATTTTCAGTAGAAGAAGAAGAAGAAGAAGAAAATATGACGACGAAGAAGAAAAAGACGAAGAAGAAGAAAATATGACGAAGAAGAAGAAGAAGAAGAAGAAGAAGAAGAATACAAAGAAGAAGAAGAAGAAGAAGAAGAAATGGAAATAGAACAAGAAGAAGAAGTGGGGAAAGAAAAAAATGAGAAGAAGAAGAAGAAGAAGAAAAAGAAGACGAAGGAGAAGAAGAAGAAGAAGAAAAAGAAGAATGGCAAGAAGAAGGAGAAGAAGTGGTAGAAGAAGAAGAAGAAGAAGAAAAACATGAAGAAGGAGACGAAGAAGAAGAAGAAGAAGAAGAAGAAGAAGAGCTGGAAGAAGAAGAAGAAGAAGAAGTTGAAGAAGACAAAGAAGAAGAAGAAGAAGAAGAAGAAGAAGACGTAGAAGAAGAAGAAAAGAAGAAGAAGAAGAAGAAGGCAAAGAAGTAGGGGATGAAGACAATGTAAAAGAAAAAAAAGAAGATGAAGAAGTCGAAGAAGTGAAGAAGTTGAAGAAGAAGAAGAAGAAGAATAAGAAGAAGAAGAAGAAGACAAAGAAGAAGAAGAAGAAGTAGAAGAACAAGAAGAAGAAGAAGAAGAAGTGGAAGAAGAATAAGAAGAAGAAGAAGAAGAAGAAGATGATGGTGATGAATAAGAAGAAGAAGGTGAAGAAGAAAAAGAAGAAGGTGATGAAGAGGAAGAAGAAATAGAAGAAGAATATGAGAGGTAGAAGAAGAAGAAGAAAAGAAGAAGAAGAAGAAGAGGATGAACAAGAAGAAGAAAAAGAAGAAGCAGAAGAAGACAAAGAGTGAAAAGAAGAAGATGATGATGATGAACAAGAAGAAGAAGAAGAGGAAGAAGAAGTAGTGGAAGAATAAGAATAAGAAAAAGAAGAACAAGAAGAAGAATAAGAAGAAGAAGAAGAAGATTAAAAAGAATAAAATGAAGAAGTAAAAAAAGACAATAAGAAAAAGAAGAAGCTGAAGAAGTAGAGGAAGAAGAAGAATATGAAGAAGAGGAAGATGAAGATAAGGAGGAGGAGGAAGATGAAGAAGAAGAAGAAGCAAAAGAAGAAGATGAAGAAGAAGAAGAAGAAGAAGTAGTAGTAGTAGAAGAAGTAGAAGAGGAAGAAGAAGAAGAAAAAGATGATGAGGAAGAAGGGACAAAGAAGAAGAAGACGACGAAGAAGAAGAAGAACGAGAAGAAGAAGAAGAAGAAGAAGGCAAAGAAGAATAAGAAGATGACGAAGAAGAAGAAGCAGAAGATGACAAGGAAGAAGAAGAAGAAGAAGAAGAAGAACAAGACGAAGGAGAAGAAGAAGAAGAAGAGGGCAAAGAAGAATAGGAAGAAGAAGTAGAGGAAGCAGAAGATGACAAAGAAGAAGAATAAGAAGAAGAAGAAGAAGAAGAAGAAGAAGAAGACGAAGGAGAAGAAGAAGAAGAAGAAAACAAAGAATGACAAGATGAAGGACAAAAAGTGGTAGAAGAAGATGAAGAAGAAGAAGGAGAAGAAGAAGAGCAAGAAGAAGAAGCAAAAAAAGAAGGAGACGAAGAAGAACAAAAAGAAGTGATAGAAGAAGAAGAAGAAGTAAAAAAAGAAGAAGTAGATGGAGAAGAAAGAGAAGTAGGAGAAGGAGAGGAAGAAAAAGATGATGATGATGAAGAAGAAGAAGATGATGATGATGATGAAGACAAAGAAGAAGAAGAAGAAGAAGAAGAAAAACAAGAAGAAGAAGAAGAAGAAGAAGTAGAAGAAGAAGAAGAAGAAGAAGAAGAAGGTGAAGGCAGAGAAGAAGAAGAGGAAGAAGATAAAGAAGAAGAATAAGAAGAAGAAAAAAAAGAGGTAGAAGGAGAAAAACAAAAAAGAAGACGAAGGAGAACAAGAAGAAGATGGTAGAAGAAGTAGAAGATGAAAAAGAAGAGGAAAAAGAAGAAGTAGATGGAGAGGAAGGTGAAGAAGGAGGAGGGGAAGAAGATGATGAAGAAGAAGAAGAAAAAGAAGAAGAAGAAGAAGAAGAAAAAGAAGAAGAAGAAGAAGATGATGAAGATAAATACAAAGGGGAAGGAGAGGAAGAAGAAGAAGAAGAAGAGGAAGTTAAAGAAAGAGAAGAAGAAGAAGAAGGTAAAGAAAAAGAACAACAACAATAAGAAGCAGTAGAAGGAGAAGAAAAAAAGAAGAGGAAGAATAAAATAAGAGAAAGAAGAAGAAGAAAAATAAGAAAAAACGAAGGCAAAGAGCCAGAAGAAGAAGAAGAATGAAGAGAAGAAGAAGACGAAGGACTAGAAGGAGAAGAAGAAGAAGAAGAAGAAGAAGAAGAATGAAGAGAAGAAGAAGACGAAGGACTAGAAGGAGAAGAAGAAGATAAAGAAGAAGAAGAAGAAGAAGAAGAGGAAGAAGAAGCAGTCGAAGAAGAAGAGGAAGAAAATGAAGAAGAAGACAAAGAAGAAGCAGAAAATAGAGAAGAAGAAGAATATGAAGTAGAAGATGAAGAACTAGTAGTTGTTATAATAATGGTAGTAGTAGTAGAAGAAGTAGAAGAAGAAGAAGAAAAAGAAGAAGACGAAGAAGAAGAAGTTGAAGAAGAAGTAGCTGACAAAAACAAAGCTGATGGTGAATGAGAAGAAGAAGAAGAAGAAGAAGAAGAATTAGAACACGACGAATATGAAGAGGAGAAAAAACAAGAGAAGAAGCCGAAGAAGTGGAACAAGAAGAAGAATAAGAAGAAAAAGAAAAGAAAGAAGAAGAAGTTGATGATGATGGTGGTAAAGAAGAAAAAGAAGAAGTA
>JAIUJO010001388.1:17500-20000 GCA_023846275.1 Vanilla planifolia
GAAGAAGAAGAATAGGAACAACAGGAAGAAGAAGCAAAAGAAGTTAAAGAAGAAAAAGAAGAAGAAAAGAAGAAGAAGAAGAGGAGGAGGAAGAAAAAGAAGAAGATGATGATGAAGAAGAAGAAGAAGAAGAACAAGAAGAAAGAAAAGAAGAAGAAGAAGATGAAAAAGAAGAAGAAGAAAGAGAAGTAGAAGAAGAAGAATGAGATGGAGAAGAAGAAGAAGAAGATGATGATGATGATCATGATGATGATAAAAACGAAGAAGAAGAAGAAGAAGAAGAAGATGATGATGATGATCATGATGATGATGAAAACGAAGAAGAAGAAGAAGAAGGAAAAGTAGTAGTAGAAGAAGAATAATAAGAAGATGAAATAGAAGAAGAAGAATGAGAAAATGAAGAAGAAGAAGAAGGAAAAAATGAAGGCAAAGAAGAAGAAGATGATGAAGAAGACGAAGAAGAAAAAGAAGTAAATAAAGAAAATGAATATCAGGAAGAAGAAGATGAAAAATATATAGAAAAAGAAGAATGAGAAGAAGAAGAAGAAGAAGACAAAGAAGGCAAAGAATAACAAGACAAAGACGAAGAAGAGGAAGAAGAAGAAGAGGAAGAAGAAGAATAAGAAGAAGAAGAACAAAAAAGAAGAAGAAGAAGAAGAATGAGAAGAAGAAGAAAAAGAAGAAGAAGAAGAAGAAGAAGAAGAAAATGAGTAAGAAGAAGATGATCAAGAAGAAGAAGAGGAAGATGATGAAGAAGAAGAAGCAATCAGAGAAGTAGAAGAAGATGTAGAAGAAGAAGAAGAAGAAGAAGAAGAAGAACAAGAAAATATGACGGTGAGGAAGGCGAAGAAGGAGAAGGCAAAGAAGAAGATTACAACGAAGAAGAGGAGGAGGAGGAAGAAGAAGCAGAAGAAGAAGAAGAAGAAGAAGAATAATAAGAAGTGGAAGTAGAAGAAGAAGAAGAAGAAGAAGAAGTTGATGTTGAAAAAGAAGAAGAAGAAGAAGAGGAAAAAGAAGAACATGAAGAAGAAGAAGAAGAAAAATGAGAAGAAGAAGACAAAGAAGAAAAGGAAGAATAAGAAGAAGAAGATGAAGAAGGTGAAGAAGAGCATGAAAAAGAATAAGAAGATGATGAAGAAGATCAAGAAGAAGTAGAAGAAGGACAAGAAGAAGAAGAAGAAGAAGAAGGAGAAGTAGATGGAGAAGAAGGATAAGAGGAAGAAGAAGAATAACAAGCAGATGAAGAAGAAGTGGCAGAAGAAGAAGAAGAAGAAGGCAAAGAAGTGGAAGATGAGGAAGAAGAAGAAGAAGAAGAAATAAAAGAAGAAGAAGAAGAAGATGATGAAGAAGAATAAGAAGTAAAAGATGGTGATGAAGAAGAAGTTGAAGACAAAGAAGAAGAAGTAGAAGTAGAAGTAGAAGAAGAAGTAGAGAAGAAGAAGAAGAAGAAGAAGAAGAGAACAGGAAGAAGGGAAAGAGGAAGAAGAAGAAGAAAAGGAAGATAAGGAAGAAAAAAAGAAGAAGAAGCCGAAGAAGATGAAGAAGTTGAAGAAGTTGAAGAAGAAGGAGAAGAAGAATAAGAATAAGAAGAAGAAGAAGAACAAGCAGAGGAAGATAAAGAAGAAGAAGAAGATGATGAAGAACGAGAAGTAGAAGAACAAGAAGAGAAAGAAATTGAAGAACAAGCAGAGGGAGAACAATAAGAAGAAGAAGAAGAAGGCGATGAAGAAGAAGAAGAAGAAGAAGAAGAAAAAGAAGTAGAAGAAGAACAAGATTAGGAAGAAGATAATGAAGAAGAAGAAGAATAATAAGAGTTAAAAGAAAAGAAGGAGAAGTTGAAGAATAATAATAATAATAATAATAATAATAATAATAATAATAATAATAATAATAATTAGATGAAGAAAGAAGAAGGCACAAAAGTGGAAGATAAAGAAGATGAAGAAGATGAAGAAGGCAAAGAAGAAGAAGAAGAGGAAGAAGAAGAACGAGAAGCACTGATGTAAGGGATAAAGAAGAGCTGGAAGAAGAAGAAGTGGAAGAAGAAGTAGAAGAAGGAGAAGAGACAGAAGAAAAAGATGAAGAAGAGAAAGAAGAAGAATAAGATGATTAAGACGAAGTAGAAGTATAAGAAGAAAAAGAATAAGAAGAAGAAGGAGATGAAGAACAAGATGATGAAGAGGATGGAGGAGAACCAGCGGAGATGAATAGGAAGATGGAGAAGAAGAAAAAGAAGAGGTAGAAGAAGAACAAGAAGAATAAGAAGAAGAAGAAAAGAAGAGGAAGAAGATAAAGAAAAAGAAGAAGTTGGAGAAGTAGGACAACAACAGCAACAAGATGAAGAAGAAGAAGGAAAAGAAGAAGAGGAGGAAGAAGAAGAAGAATAAGAATAAGAGGAGAAGGAGAAGAGAAGAAGAAGAAGAAGAACAACAACAACAACAACAAGAACTAGAAGAAGAAGAGGAAGGAGAAGAAGAAGAAGTAGAAGAAGAGGATGATG
>JAIUJO010001388.1:25000-27500 GCA_023846275.1 Vanilla planifolia
GAAGATTATGAAGAAGAAGAAGAAGAAGAAAAAGAAGAAGAAGAAGGAGAAGTAGTAGTAGAAGAAGAAGAAGAAGAAGAAGAAGCGGAAGAAGAAGAAGAAGAAGAAGAAGAAAAAGAAGAAAAAGAAGCAGAAGAAGCTGAAGAGGAAGATTCCGAAGATGAGAGGAAGAAGTAGAAAAAGCGAATGAAGAAGACGAAGAGGAAGAAGAAGAAGAAGCAGAAGATGAAGAAGAAGAGTAAGTAGATTAAGAAGAAGAAGCAGAATACGAAGAAGAAGAAGATGGAGACAAAGAAGCTGAAGAAGAAGGAGAAGTAGTAGAAGGAGAAGAAGAAGAAGAAGTCAAAAAAGAAGTAGAAGAAGAAGAAGCAGAATAAGAAGAATAAAAGGAAGAAGAACATTAAGAAGAAGAAGAAGAAGAAAAAGTAGGAGAAGAAGAGGAAGAAGAAGAAGAAGAAGAAGACTAAGAAGAAAAATAAGAAGAAGAAGAAGAAGAAGAAGTAGCAAGAGAAGGACAGGAAGAAGAAAAATAAGAAGTTGAAGAAGAAGAAGAAGGTGAAGAAGAAGAAGATGGAAAAAAAATAAGAGGAAAAAGAAGAAGTAGATGAAGCAGAACAAGAAGACAACAAAGAATGAAAAGAAGAAGAAGATAAAGAATGAGAAAAAGAAGAAGAAGATGAAGATAAAGAAAAAGAAGAAGAAGAAGGAGAAGAAAAAGAAGCAAAAAAGATGATGATGAAGAAGAGGAAGAAGAAGAAGAAGAAGAAGAAGAAGAAGAGGAAGTAGAAGGGCAAGAAGGAGAAGAGGATGAACAAGATGAAGAAGAAGAAGAAGAAAAGAAGTAGTATTAGTTGTAGAAGAAGAAGATGATGATGATGAAGTAGTAGAAGAAGAAGAAGGTGATGATGAAATAGAAGAAGAAGAAGAAGAAGAAGAAAAAGAAGAAGAAGAAGAATAAGAAGAAGAAGAAGAAGTTAACGAAGTTGAAGAGGACAAAGAAGAATAAGAAGGCGAGGAAGAATGAGAAGAAGAAGAAGAAGAAAAAGAAAAGAAGAAGAAAAAGAATAAGAAGATGATGTTTATGATGATTGTGAAGAAGAAGAAGAAGAAGAAAAAGTAGAAGAATAAAGAGAAGTTGAATAAGAAATAGAAGATGAGTGAGAATAGAAGAAGAAGTAGAACTAGAAGACAAAAAGGAAGAAGTGAATGATGAAGAAAAAGAAAGAGAATGAGCAAAAGAAGGAGAGAAACCAATGAAAGAAGAAGAAGAGGAAGAACATGAAGAAGAAGAAGAAGACGAACAAGAAGAAGAAGAAGAAGAAAAAGAAGACGAAGAAAAAGAAGAAAATGAAGAAGCAAAAAGGATGAAGAAAAAGAAGACGAAGAAGTGGATGAGGAAGAAGAACGAGATATTAAAAAAGAAGAAGAAGACAAAGAACAAGAAGTAGAGAAACAAGAAGAAGAGGTAGAAGAAGAGGAAGAAGAAGAAGGACAAGATAAAAGTGATGGAGGAGATGAAGAAGAAGAAGAAGAAGAAGGGGAAGAAGAAGAAGAAGTTGTAGAAAAAGAAGAAGAAAAAGACGAAAAAAGAAGAAGATGAAGAAGAGGAAGGATAAGAAAAGGAAGAAGAAGAAAATGATGATGATGATGCTGGAGATGAAGAAGAAGTAGGCAAAGAATAGGAAGAAGAAGAAAAGAAAGAAGAATAAGAAGAAAAAGATGAAGAAGAGGAAGACGAAGATGAAGAAGAAGAAGAAGAAGAAGTAGATGAAAAGAAGAAGAAGAAGAAGAGGAAGAAGAAGAAGAATACAAAGTAGAAGAAAAAGAAGAAGAAAAATAAGAAGTAGAAAAAGAAGATAAAGAAGTGGAAGAAGAAGAAGAGGAAGAACTAGAAGAAGAAGATGAAGAAGGAGATAAAGAATTAGAAAAAGAAGAGCAAGAAGAAGAATTAAAAGAAGAAGAAGAAGAGGAAGAAAAAGGGGAAGAAGAAGATGAAGAAGATGAAGAAGATGACGAGCAAGGAGAAGAAGAAGAAGAAGAAGAACAAGAAAGAGAACAAGAAGAAACGAATAAGAAGAGGAAGGAGAAGATGAAGAAGAAGAAAAAGAAGAAGATGATGATAAAGAAGAAGATGAAGAAGAAGAAGGAAAAGAAGAGGTAGAAGAAGAAGAAGAAGAAGAAGAAGAAGAAGAAAGAGAAGAAGAAGAAGAAGATGAAGAAGGTGAAGAAGAAAAGAAGAAGAAGAAGAAGAAGAAGTAGAAGAAGATGAGAAGAAGAAGAACGAGAAGAAGGAGAAGAAGGAGGAGGAGAAGAACAAGAAGAAGAAGAAGAAGAAGATTATGATGAAGAAGAAGAAAAAGAAGATGATGAAGAAGAAGAAGAAGAAGACGAACAAGAAGAAGAAGAAGAAGAAAAAGTTGTAGAAGAAGAAGAGTAAGAAGTAGAAAAAGAAGAAGAAGAAGAATAAGAGGAAGAAAAGAATAATAAGAAAAAGAAGATG
>JAIUJO010001388.1:35000-42500 GCA_023846275.1 Vanilla planifolia
GAAGAAGATAGAGAAGAAGAAGGAGAAGGAGAAGAAGAAGTTGAAGTAAAAGAAGAAGAACAAGAAAAAGAAGGAGAAGAAGAAGATGATGAAAAGAAGAAATAGTGGATGATGAAGAAGAAGTAGAAGACAAAGAAGTGGGAGTAGAAGAAGAAGAAGAAGATCAAGAAGAAGACGAACAAAAAGAATAAGAAGAAGAAGAAGAAGAAGAAGGAGAAGAAGAAGTAGATGAAGAAGCAAAACATGATGATGATGAAGAAGAAGTAGGCGAAGGCAAAGAAGAAGAAGAGGAAGAAGAGGAGGAAGGAGAAGAAGAAGTTGAAGAAGAAGATGAAGAAGAAGCAGAAGAAGACGAAGAAAAGAAGGAGAAGAAGAACTGAAAGAAGAAGAAGAAGAAGAAGAAGATGAAGATGATGAAGAAGAAGAAGAAGATTAAGGAGAGGGAGAGGAGGAAGAAGAAGACGAAAATGATGTTGAAGAAGAGGAAGAAGAAGAAGAAGAAGAAACAGTAGAAGAAAAAGAAGTAAAAGAAGAAAACGAAGAAAAAGACTTTTAAAAAGAGACAGGATGAAGAAGACATAGAGGAAGAAGAAGATTAAGAGGAAGAAGAAGAAAAAGAAGAAGAAAATGAGGAAGAGGACAAAGAAGACGAAGAAGAAGAGGAAGAAGATTAAGAAGAAGAAGCAGAAGATGAAGAAGAAGGAGAAGGAGATGACATTACTGAAGAGAAAAGAGGAAGAAGGAGAACAGGAAGAAGAGGAAAAAGAAGAAGAAGAAGAAGAATAATAATAAGAAGAAGAAGAAGAAGAAGAAGAAGAAGAAGAAGTAGATTAAGAAGAAGAAGAAGAAGGAAGAGTGGAAGAAGAAGAAAAAGAAGAAGAAGAAGAAAAAGAAGAAGGAAAAGAAGTTTAAAAAGTAGATGATGATGAAGAAGAAGAAAAAGATGATGAAGGTGAAGAAGGTGACAAAAAAGAAGAAGAAGAAGAAGATGATGAAGAAGAAAAAGAAGAAGAAGAGGAAGACGAAGAAGGAGAAGAAGAAGAAGATAGAGAAGAATAACAAGAAGAAGAACAACAAGAAGAGGAAGAAAATAATGATGAAGAAGAAGAAGAAAAGAAAAGAAAAAAAAGAAGAGAAGAAGAAGAATAAGAAGAAGAAGAAGAAGAATACGAAGAAGAAGAAGATAAAAAAGAGGAAGATAAACAAGTCGAAGAAGAAGAAGAATGATAACAAAGAAGAAGGAAAAGGAGAAGAAAAGATAACAAAGAAGAAGATGTAAAAAAGTAGCACAACAACACCAAAAACAGGAAGAAGGAGAAGAACAAGAACAAGAACAAGAACAACAACAAGAAAAAGAGGAAGAATAAGAAGAAGAATAAGAACAAGGATACATGGAAGAAGAAGGGGAAAGAGAAGAACAAGAAGAAGATGTATATGTTGACGAAGAAGAAGAAGAAGACGAAGAAAAAGAAGAAGAAGAAGAAGAAGAAGATGAAGATGACGGAGAAGAAGTAGTAAAAGGAGAAGAAGAAGAACAAAGAGGAAGAAGAAAACGACGATGAAGAAGAAGAAGAAGACGTAGAAGGAGGAGGAGGAGAAGAAGATGAAGAAGAAGGAGAAGGAGAAGGAGAAGAAGAAGAAGAAGAAGAAGAAGAAGGAGAAGAAGGAGAAGAAGAAGAAGCAGAAGCAAAAGAAGAAGAAAAGTAAGAAGAAGAAGAAGAGGAAGAGGAATGACAAGAAGAAGAAGTAGAAGAAAAAGAAGAAGTATAAGACGAAGATGAAGAAGAGCAAGAAGGAAAAGAAGAAGAAGAGAAGAAGGAGAAGAAGAAGAAGAAGAAAAAGAGAAGAGGAATAAGGGGAAGAAGAAGAAGAAGAAGAAGAAAAAGATGAAGAAGAAGACGAAGAAGAAGAAGATAAAGAAGTTGAAGAAGAAGAAGAAGAAGATGATGATGACAAAGATGATGAAAAAGAAGAAAAAGAGGAAGAAGAAGAAGAGACAAAGAAAAAAAGATGAAGAAGTGGAAGAAGAAGAAGAGGAAGATAAAGTAGACAAAGAAGAGGAGGAGGATGAAGAAGAAGAAGAAGAAGAAAATGATGATGAAGAAGAAGACGAAGAAGGAGAAGAAAAAGAAGAAGAAGAAGATGAAGATGAAGAACAAGAAGAAGAAGAAGAAAAGGACAAAGAAGGAGAAGAGGAGGAGGAAGAAGAAGAAGAAGAAGAAGAGGAGGAAAGAGAAGAAGGAGAAGCAGAAGAAGAAGAAGAAGAAGAAGAAGAAGAAGAATAAGAAGTAGAAGAAGAATAAGAAGTAGAAGAAGAAGAAGAAGAAGAAGAAGAAGAAGAAGAAGAAGAAGGAGAGAAGAAGTAGTAGAAGAAGAAGAAGAAGGAGAAGAAGAAGGACAAGATGAAGAAGAAGAAGCAGTAGGAAAAGAAGAACAAGAATAAGATGAAGAAGAAAAAGAAGAAAAATATGAAGAAGAAGAAGAAGAAGATCACCAACAAGAAGAACAAGGAGATGAACAAGAAGAAGAAGAAGAAAAAGAAGAAGAAGATGAAGAAGAAGAAGAAGAAGAAGAGGCATACCAACAAAAAGAAGTAGACGAAGAAGAAGAAGAAGAAGACGAAGAAGAAGATGATGATGATGATGATGATTAAGGAGGAGGAGGAGGAGACAAAGAAAATGAAGAAGAATAAGAATAAGAAGACAAAGAAGAAGAAGAAGGAGGAGGAGGAGGACAAGAAGAAGAAAAAGAAGGTGATGAAGAAGTAGAAGAAGAAGGAGAAGAAGAAGGAGGAGAAGAAGAAGAAGAAGAAAAGGAAGACAAAGAAGAACAAGTAGAAGTAGGAGAAGAAGAAGAATAGGATGCAGAAGAAGAAGATGAAGAAGTAAAAGAAGAAGAAGAAGAAGAAGAAGAAGAAGAAGTAGTAGTAGAAGAAGAAGATGAAGGAGGAGGTGGAGTAGAAGAAGAAGAAGAAGATGAAGAAGAAGATAAAGAAGAAGAAGAAGAAGAAAAAGAAGAAGAAGAAGAAGAAGGATACAAAGAACATGAAGAAGTAGAAGTAAAAGAAGAAAAAGAAGAAGAAGAAGAACAAATGGAAAAAGATGAAAAAGGAGAAGAGGAAGTAGAAGAAGAAGAACAAGAAGAAGTAAAAGAAGAAGAAGAAGAATATGAAAAAGATGAAGAAGAAGAAGAAGAAGAAGAAGATGATGATGAAGAAAAGAAGAAGAAGAAGAGAAGAAAAAGAGGTGGAAAAAGCAGAAGACGGACAAGAAATACACGAAGAAGAAGAAGATGATGAAGAAGAAGACAAAGATGAAGAAGAAGATGAAGGAGAAAAGAAGCAGAAGAAGAAGAAGAAGAAGAAGAAGAAGAAGAAGAAGAAGATGATGATGGTGATGATGATGACGATGATGATGATGAAGAAGAAGAGACAAAGAAAAAGAAGATGAAGAAAATGGAAGAAGAAGAGAAGGAGGAAGAAGAGGAAGAAGAAGTAGTAGTAGAAGAAGAAGAGGAAGATGATGATAATGATGATGATGATGATGATGATGATGAAGATGAAGAAGATGAAGATGAAGAAGAAGAAGAAGAAGAAGAGGTCAGAGCAGAAGGAGAAGAGCAGGAAGAAGAAGAAGAAGAAGAAGATGAGGAGGAGAAAGAAGAAGAAGAAGAAGAAGAAGAAGAAGAAGAAGAAGGAAAAGAAGAAGAAGTAGAAGAAGAAGAAGAGAAAGAAAAAGAATAAGAAGAAGATAAAGAAGAAAAAATAAGATGCAAAGAAGAAGAAGAAGGCAAAGGAGAACAAGAAGAAGTAGAAGAAGAAGACAAAGAAGAAGAAGAAGAAGAAGAAGAAGAAGATCAATAATAAGAAGAAGATGAAGAAAAGAAGAATAATAAGTTGCAGATGAAGAAAATGAAGAAGAAGAAGATGATGATGAAGAAGAATGAGAAGAAGAAGATGATGATGATGATGGAGGAGGAGAAGAAGAAGAAGAGGGAGAAGAAGAAGACGAATATGAAGGAGGAGGTGAAGGCGGAGAAAAAGAAGAAAAAGATGAAGAAGAAGAAGAAGAGGAAGATGAAGAAGAACACAAACAAGAAGAAGTGGAAGAAGAAGAAGAAGAAGATCTAGAAGTAGTAGAAGAAGAAGAAGAAGAAGAAAATATGATGAATAACAACAAAAGAAAAAAGAAGTAAAAGAAGAAGAACAAGAAGAAGGGGAAGAAGAAGACAAAGATGAAGAACAAGAAGATGAAGAAGGAGAATAAGGAGAAATGGAAGAAGAAGATGAAAAAGAAGAATAAGGAGGAGAAGAAGAAGAAGAAGACAAAGAAGAAGGAAAAGTAGAAGAACACAAAGAAGAAGAAGGCGTTGAAAAACAAGACGAGGATGGTGAAGTAGAAGAAGAAGAACAAGAACAAGTAGAAGAAGACGAAGAAGAGGAAGGAGAAGTGAACGTAGAAGAAGAGGAAGACGAAAAAGAAGAACAAGTTGAGGAAGAAGAAGAAGAAGAAGAAAAGGAAGAGAGGAAGAAGAAGATGACGAAAAAATAGGAAGAAGATGAGGAAGAAGAAGAATAAGAAGAAAAAGATGAAGAAAAAGAATAACAAGAAGAAAAAAAGACAAAGAAGAGGAAGAGGAAGAAGAAGAAGAAGAAGTAGAAGAAGAAGAGGAAGGAGATGAAGAAGAAGCAAAAGAAGAATAAGAAGAAGAAGAAGAAGAAGAAGAAGACAAAGAAGAGGAAGAAGAAGAAGTAAATGCAGTAGAAGAACAAGAAGATGAAGAAGAAGACAACGAAGATTAGAAAAGAAAGAGATGAAGAAGAAGCAGAAGAAGAAGAAGAAGAAGAAGAAGAAGAAAAGTAGACAGAGAAGAGGAAGAAGAAGAAGAAGAAGAAGAAGTGGAAGAAAATGAAGAAGAAGAAGAGGAAGAAGAAGA
Organism: Vanilla planifolia; assembly: GCA_023846275.1. Classification (NCBI taxonomy): domain Eukaryota; kingdom Viridiplantae; phylum Streptophyta; class Magnoliopsida; order Asparagales; family Orchidaceae; genus Vanilla; species Vanilla planifolia. Next base: position 39,936 of record JAIUJO010001388.1, read on the forward strand.
AGAAGAAGAAGAAGAGGAAGAAGAAGAAGAAGAAGAAGTAGACAGAGAATGGGAAGAGGAAGAGGAAGAAGAAGAAGAAGAGAAAGAAAATGAAGAAGAAGAAGAGGAAGAAGAAGAAAAAGAAGAAGTAGAGGAAGATGAAGAAGAAGAAGTAGTAGTAGTAGTAGTTGTAGAAGAAGAAGAAGAAGGAGAAGAATAAGAACAAGAAGAAAAAGAAGAAAAGAACAAGAAGAAGAAGTCGAAAAAGAAGAAGCAGAAGAAGAAGATGAAGAAGAAGAAGAAGAAGAAGAAGAAGAAGAGCAATTAGAAAAAGAAGAAGAAGAAGAAGAAGAAAAACAACAACAACAAGAATAGGTAGAAGTGGAAGATGAATAGTAAGAAGAAGAAGAAAAAGGAGGGGGAGGAGGAGGAGAAGAAGTAGAAGAAGATGATGATGATTATGATGATGATGATGTTGTTGATGGTGATGATGATGAAGAAGAAGATGATGAAGGAGAAGAAGGAGGTCGAGGAGAAGTAATAGAAGAAGCAAAAGAAGAAGAAGAAGGTAAAGAAGAAGAGGAAGAACAAGAAGAGGAAGAAGAAGAAGGAGAAGAATAAGAAGAATAAGAAGAAGAAGAAGAAGAAGAAGAAGAGGATGTAGAGGAAGAAGAAGAAGAAGAAGAAGAGGCATGAGAAGAAGAAGAGGCATGAGAAGAAGAAGAGGAAGAAGAAAAAGAAGTCGAAGAAGAAGAAGCAGTAGTAGAGGAAGAAGAAGTAGGAGGAGGAGGAGGAGGAGGAGAAGGAGAAGAGGAAGAAGAAGAAGAAGAAGAAGATGATAATTATGATGAGGAAGTAGAAGAAGACGAAGAAGAAGAAGAAGAAAAAGGAGAAGAAGAAGAAAAAGTAGAAGAGAAAGAAGTTGAAGAAGAACAAAAATTAGATGAAGAAGAGGAAGAACAAGTGGAGGAAGAAGAAGAAGATGATGAAGAAGAAGAAGAAGATGTAGTAGAAAAAGAAGAAGAAGAAGAAGACAAAGAAGAAGAAGATGAAGAAGAAGAGGAAGAACAAGAAGAGGATGATGAAGAAGAATATGAGGAAGAAGAAGCAGAAGAAGTTCAAGAAGAAGAAAAAGAAGAGGAAGAAAGGAAGAATAAGAAGACAAGGAGGAAGAAGAATAATGAGATGATGAAGAAGAAAAAGTAGTTAGAGAGAAGAAAGAGGAAGAATAGGGAAAGGAAAAGGAGGAAGAAGTAGAAGAAGAAGAAGTAGAAAAAGAAGAAGAAGAAGAAGAAGAAAAAGAAGAAGTAGAAATAGAAGAACAAGAATATGATAGAGAAGAAGATGAAGAAGAAGAAATAAACGAAGAAAAAGAAGAAGTAGAAGAAGAAGAAGAAGAAGAAGAATAAGAAGAAGAAGATGGAGAAGAAGAAGAAGAAGATGGAGTGGAAGAAGAAGAAGAAGGCAAAGTAGAAGATTAAGAAGAAGAATAAGAAGAAAAAAGAGGAGGAGGAGAAGTAGAAGAAGAAGATGATGAAGAAGAAGAATAAAGAGAATAAGAAGATGACGAAAAAAACAAAGAAGAAAAAGAAGTAAATGAAGAAGAAGAAGAAGAAGATATAGAAAAAGAAGAGTGAGAAAAAGAAGAAGATGAAGACGAAGAAGAAAAAGATGAAGAAGAGGAAGAAAAAGAAGAAAAACAAGAATACGAAGAAGGAGACATAGAAGGAGAAGAAGTAGAAGAAGAAGAAGAAGAAGAAGAGGAAGTTGATGAAGAAGAAGAAGGAGAAGAAGAACAAGAAGAAGAAGACAAAGAAGAAGTAGAAGAAGAAAAAGAAGAAGAAGAAGATGAAGAATAAGAAGAAGCTGATGATGAACTAAAAGTTGAAGAAAAAAAGAAGTAGAAGTAGAGAAAGAAGAAGAAGAAGAAGAAAAAGAAGAAAAAGAAAAAAGAGAAGAAAATGAAGAAGAAAAAGGAGAATAAGAATTAGAGGGAGAAGAAGACGAAGAAGACGAAGTGGAAGAACAAGAAGATGATAAAGAAGAAGAATTACAAGAAGTTGAAAAAGTTAAAGAAGTAGAATAAGAAGTAGAAGAAGAATGGGGAGAATAATAATAATAATAATAATAAGAATAAGAAGAAGGACAAGAAGGAGAAGAAGAAGAGAAAGAATAGAAAGAAATGGAAGAACAAGAAGAAGAACAACAACAATAAGAAGAAGAAGAAGAAGAAGGAGATGAAGGAGAAGAAGAAGAAGAAGAAGAAGGAGAAAAAGGAGAAGAGAAAGAAGGAGAAGAAGAAGAAGAGGTGGAAGAAGAAGAGGAAGAATAAGAAGATAAAGAAAAAGAAGAGGAAAAAGATAAAGAAGAAGAAAAAGTTGTAGAAGTTGCTCAACAACAACAATAAGAAGATGAAGAAGAAGAAGAAGAGGAAGAAGACGAAGAAGAAGAAGATGAAGAACAAGAGGAGGAGGAAGAAGAAGAAGAAGAAGAAGAGAAGAAGAAGAACTAGAAGAACAAAAGGAAGGAGAAGAAAAAGAAGAAGAGGAAGAAGATGATGAACAAGAAGAAGAACAGGAAGAAGAA
>JAIUJO010001388.1:52500-55000 GCA_023846275.1 Vanilla planifolia
GTGGACAAAGAAGAAGAAGAAGAAGAAGAAGAAGAAGATAAAGAAGTGATGAAGAAAAAGAAGAACAAGAGAAGAAGACCAAGAAGAAGATGAAGGAGATGAAGAAGAAGAAGAACAACAACAACAACAAAAAGAAGAAGAACAAGAAGAAGACATAGAAGAAGGAGAAGAGGAAGAAGAAGAAGGAGAAGAAGAAGAAGAGGAAGTAAAAGAAAAAGATGAAGATAATAAAGAAGTAGAAGAAGAAGTAGAAAATGAAGAAGAAGAAGAAGGAGAAGAAGAAGAAGAAGAGGAAGCAGAAGAAGAAGAAGAAGACGAAAGTTAAGAAGAAGAGGAAGAAGATGAAAAAGAAAAAATAGCAGGCGAAGAAGAAGATGAAGAAGACGAAGAAGAAGAAGTAGTAGTAGAAGATGAAGAAGAAGAAGAAGAAGAAGAAGAAAATCAAGAACAAGGAGAACATGAAGAAGATGACGATGAAGAAGAAGAAGAAGAAATAGAAGTTGTTGATGACGAAGAGGAAGAAGTCGAAGACAAAGAAGAAGAAGATGAATAAGAGGAAGAAGAAGAAGTGGAAGAAGAGGAAGAAGAAGAAGAAGATGAAAAGAAGAAGAAGAAGAAGAACCTTAAGAAGTAGAAGAAGAAGAAGAAGAAGAAGAAGGAGATGAAGAAGAACATAAAGAAGGAGTAGAAGATGAAGTAAAAGAAGTTGAAGAAGAAGAAGAAGGAGAACGAGAGGAAGAAGAGAAGTAGAAGAAGAAGAAAAAGAAGTAGAAGAGGAAGATGAAGGAGAAATCTTCGAAGAAGAGACGAACAAGAAGAAGAAGACAAAGAGGTGGAAAAAGATGAAGAGGAAAAAGAAGAAGAAGAAGAAGAAAAAGAAGCAAAAGAGGAGGAAGAAGACAAAGAAGAAGAGGAAGAAGACTAAGAAGAAGAAATAAAAGATGAAGAAGAAGAAAAAGGAGATGAAGGAGCTGAAGAAGAAGAAGAAGCAGAAGAGGAAAGAGAAGAAGGTGAAGAAGAAGAGGAGGAAAAAGAAGACAAAGAAGAAGAATAAGAAGAAGAAGAAGAAGAAGAAGAAGATTAAGAAGAAGAAGAAGAAGAAGAAGAAGGAGAAGGAGAAGGATAAGGAGAAGGAGAGCAAGAAGAAGAAGATGAAGAAGTCTAAGAAGTAAAATATGAAGATGATGTTGAAGAAGAAGAAGGTGATGAAGAAGAAGATGAAGAAAAAGAAGAAGAAGAAGAAATAGAAGAGAAAAAAGAAGATGACAATGATGGAAAAGAAGAAGAAGGACAAGAAGAAGACAAAGAAAAGAAGAAAAAGAAGAAGTAGAAGAAGTAGATGAAGAAGATGATGAAGAAGATGAAGAAGAAGAAGACGAAGAGGAAGAAAAAGGAGAAGAAGGAGAAGAAGAAGAACAACAAGAACAAGAACAAGAAGTTTTAGTAGAAGGAGAAGAAGAAGAAGACAAAGAAGAAGAAGAAGAAGACGAAGAAGAAGAAGAAGAAGAAGAAGAAGAAGAGGAAGAAGTAGTAGAAGAGGAAGAAGAAGCTGAAGATGAATGAGAAGAAGAAGAAGAAGTAGGCAATGAAGACGAACAGGAAGAAGAAAAAGAACAAGAAGGCAAAGAAAAAGATGACGAAGAAGAAGAACAGGAAGAAGAAGAAGAAGAAGAAGAAGATGTTGATGATGATGGTGATGAAGAAAAAGAAGAAGTTGTAGAAGAAGGGGAAGAAGAATAAGAAGTTGAATAAGAAGAAGAATAAGAATAGAAGAAGAAGAAGAAGAGGAAGAAGTGAAGAAAGAAGAAGAAGAAGAAGAAATATAACAAGAAAAAGAAGAAGATGAAGAAGAAGGGGAAGAAGAAGAAGAAGAAGAAGAAGAAAGAAGAAGAAGAAGAAGAAAAAGAAGAAGAAGAAGAAAAACACGAAGAAGAATAAGATGATGAAGGTGAAAGAGAAGAAGAAAAAGAAGAAGAAGAAGAAAAGGAAGAAGAAGAGACGAAGAAAAAGAAGATGAAGAAGTGCAAAAAGAAAGGGAAGAAGAAGAAGAAGAAGAAGAAGGCAAAGAAGCAGAAGAAGAAGAAGAAGAAGAAGAAGAAGAAGAAGAAGAAGCCCAAGAAGAAAATGAAGGAGATGAAGAAAAAGAAGTAGAAGAACTAGAAGAAGAAGACATAGAAGAAGGAGAAGACGACGTAGAAGAAGAAGAAGAAGAGTAGGAAAAAAGAGAAGAAGAAGAAGAATAATAAGAAGACGAAGAAGGAGAAGAAGCAGAAGAAGAAGAATAAGGAGAAAAAGGTGATGAAGAAGAAGTTGTAGAAGAAGAAGAAGAAAAAGAAGAAGAAGAAGAAGAGGAAGAAGATGAAGAAGAAGAAGAAGATGAAGAAGAAGAAGAAGAAAAAGAACAAGAAGAAAAAGAAGGAGGAGAAGAAGAATCAGTAGAAGAAGAAGAAGAAGCTCAAGATGAATGTGAAGAAGAAGAAGAAGAAGAAGAAGAAAAAGA
>JAIUJO010001388.1:62500-72500 GCA_023846275.1 Vanilla planifolia
GAAGAAGTAATAGGCAAAGAAGAAGAAGAAGAAGACAAAGAAGAAAAAGAAGAAGAAGAAGAAGAAGAAGAAGTAGAAGAAGAAGAAGAAGAAGAAGTAGAAGAAGAAAAAGAAGAAGAAGAAGAAAGAGAAAAAGAAGAAGAAAAAGAAGAAGAGGAAGAGGTAGAGGAAAAGGAAGAAGAAAAAGAAGATGATGAAGGAGGAGGTGGAGAAGAAGAACAAGAAGAAGAAATAGAAGGCGAAGAAGAAGAAGGAGGAGAAGAAGAAGAATAAGAAGAAGAGGAAGAAGATGTAGAAGAAAGAGAATAGAAGATGATGATGAAGTCTGAGAAGTAGAAGATGAAGAAGATGAAGAAGATGAAGATTAAGAAGAAGAAGGAAGAGGAGGTGGTGGAGGAGGAGGAGGAGGAGATGAAGAACAAGAAGAAGAAGTAGAAGAAAATAAAGAAGAAGAAGAAGAAGATTAGGAAGAAGAAGGAAAAGAAGAAGAGCGACAAAAAAGAAGAAGAATAAGAATAAAAATAAGAAGAAGAAGAAGAAGAAGAAGATGAAGAAGTAGAAGAAGATGAAGAAGAAGAAGAAGAAGAAGAAGAAGAAAGAAGAAAAGAGGAAGAAGAAGAAGACAGAAGAAAAACACGAAGAAGAAGAAGATGACAAAGAAAATACAAAGACAAAGAAGAAGATGAAGAAGAAAAAGAAGAAGAAGAAGAAGATGATGATGATGATGATGAGGATGATGATGAAGAGACGAAGAAAAAGGCGATGAGGAAGTGGAAAAGAAGAGGAGGAAGAAAAAGAAGAAGAAGAAGAAGACAGAGAAGAAGGAGAAGAGGAAGAAGGGGAAGAACAAAAAGAAGAAGACAACGAAAAAAGAGAAGAAGACGAAGAATAATAATAATAATAATAATAATTATAATAAGTGAAAGAAGAAGAGAAAGAAGAAGAAGATGATGAAGAATAAGATAAGAAGAAGAGGAAGAAGAAGAAGAAGAAGAAGAAGAAGAAGAAATAGAAGTAGAAGAAGAAGATAATTGAGAAGAAGAAGAACAAGAAGAAGAAGACGAAGAAGACGAAGGAGGAAGAGAAGAAGAATGGGAAAAAGAAGAAGAAGAAGAAGAAGAAGAAGAGGAAGAGAAGAAGAAGAACAACATGAAGAAGAAGATGAAAAACAAGAAGACGAAGAACAATAAGAAAAGGAAAAATAGAAAGAAGAAGAAGAACAAGAGGAAGAAGAAGAAAGTGAAGATGAAGAAGGGGATGAGCAAGAAGCAAAAGAAGAAGAAGTAGAGGAAGAAAAGAGGCAGAAGAAGAAGAAGAAGAGGAAGAAAAGAAGAAGATTAAGAAGAATAGGATGAAGAAGAGGAAGAAAGAAGAAGAAGAAAGAAGAAGAAGAAGAAGAAGAAGAAGAAAAGGAAGAAGAAGAAGAAGAATACGAAGAAGAAGAAGAAGAAGAAGAAGATGGCAATGAAGAGGAAGCAGAAGAAGAAGAACAAGGAGAAGAAAAAGAACCAGAAGAAGGAGGAGGAGCAGAAGGAGAAGAAGGAGAAGAAGAAGAAGAAGAAGAATAAGATGACGATGATGATGATGATGATGATGATGATGATCATGAAGAAGAATAGGAAGATGAAGAAGAAGCAGAAGAAGAAGTAGAAGAAGAAGAAGAAGAAGAAGAAGAAAAAGAAGTCAAAGATGAAGAAGAAGACAAAGAAAAAGTTGTAAAAGAAGAAGAAGTAATAGATTCCAAAGAAGAAGAGGAAGAAGAACAAGAAGAAAACGAAGAAGAAAAAAAAGGTGTAGATGTTGAAGAAGACGAAGAAGAAGAAGAAGAAGAAATAGAAGTAGAAGAAGAAGATAATGGATAAGAAGAAGAAGAAGAAGACGAAGAAGAAGAAGGAGGAAGAGATGAAGAATGGGAAGAAGAAGAAGAAGAAGAAGAAGAAGAAGGGGAAGAGAAGAAGAAGAACAACATGAAGAAGAAGATGAAAAACAAGAAGACGATGAACAATAAGAAAAGGAAAAATAGAAAGAAGAAGAACAACAAGAGGAAGAAGAAGAAAGTGAAGATGAAGAAGGGGATGAGCAAGAAGCAGAAGAAGAAGAAGAAGTAGAGGAAGAAAAGAGGAAGAAGAAGAAGAAGAATAGGAAGAAAACAAGAAGATTAAGAAGAATAGGATGAAGAAGAGGAAGAAAGAAGAAGAAGAAGAAGAAGAAGAAAAGGAAGAAGAAGAAGAAGAATACGAAGAAGAAGAAGAAGAAGATGATGGCGATGAAGAGGAAGAAGAAGAAGAAGAACAAGGAGAAGAAAAAGAACCAGAAGAAGGAGGAGGAGAAGGAGAAGAAGGAGAAGAAGAAGAAGAAGAAGAAGAAGATGACGATGATGATGATGATGATGATGATGATGATGATCATGAAGAAGAAGAGGAAGATGAAGAAGAAGCAGAAGAAGAAGAAGAAGAAGAAGAAGAAGAAGAAAAAGAAGTCAAAGATGAAGAAGCAGACAAAGAAAAAGTTGTAAAAGAAGAAGAAGTAGTAGATGCCAAAGAAGAAGAGGAAGAAGAATAAGAAGAAAACGAAGAAGAAAAAAAAGGTGTAGATGTTGAAGAAGTCGAAGAAGAAGATGTAGACGAAGAAGGAGAAGAAGAAGAAGAAGAAGAAGAAGAAGAAGAGAGAAGAAGAAGAAGAAGAAGAAGGAGATTAAGAAGAAGAAAAAGAAGAAGAATAAGACAGTGAAGAAGAAGAAGAAGAAGTAAAATACGAAGAGGAAGAAGGTGAAGACAAAAAAGATGAAGATGAAGAAGATAATGAAGAAGAAGAAGATAATGAAGAAGAAGAAGAAGAGGAAAAATGAGAAGGAGAAGACAAAGAAGAAGAAGAAGAAGAAGATGTAGAAGAGGAAGAAAAAGGCAAAGAAGAAGAAGAAGACAAAGAAGAAAAAGAAGAGGAAGAAGAAGTGGAAGAAGAAGAACAAGAAGAAGATGAAAAATAAGATGAAGAAGAAGAAGAAGATAAAGAACAAGAATAAGTAGAAAAAGAAGAATAAGAAAAAAAGAAGCAAATGAAGAAAAAGAGGAAGAAGAAGAAGAAGAAGATGAAGGAGAAAAAGAAAAAGGAGGAGGAGAAGAAGAAGATGAATAAGAAGAAAAAGACGAAGAAGAAGAAGAAGAAGGAAGAAGAGAAGAATAAGAAGAAGAAAAAGAAGGCATAGAAGAATAAGAAGAAAGGATCAAGAACGAGGAGGAGAAGGAGAAGAAGTAGTAGACAAAAAAGAAAGAGAAGAAGAAGAAGAAGTAGAAGAAGAAGAAGAAGAAGAAGAAGAAGAAAAAGAAGAAGAAGAAAAAGAAGGAGAAGAAGAAAAAGAAGAAAGAGAAGGAGAAGAAGAAGGAGTACGAGAAGAAGAAGAAGTAGAAGAAGACGAAGAAGAAGAAGAAAAAGATGAAGAAAAAGAAGACGAAGAAGGAGAATAAGGAGAAGAGGAAGAAGAAGAAGAAGAAGAAAAAGGAGAAGAAGAAGAAGAAGAAGAAGAAGAAGACAAAGAAGAAGGCAAAAAAAGTAGTAGAAGAAGTAGAAAAGGAAGAAGAAGAAGAACAAGAAGAAGAAGAAGGAGAAGAAGAAGAAGTAGAAGGAAAAGAAGAAGAAGATGATGAATAAGAAGAAGAAGAAGAAGAAAAGTAAGAAGAGAAGAGGAAGAAGAAGAAGAAGAAGAAGAAGAAGAAGAAGACTAAGAAGTATAATAATAAAATGATGATGATGAAGAAGAAGATGAAGAAGTAGTTGAAGAAGAAGAAGAAGAAGAAGAAGAAATAAAATAAGAAGAAGAAGATGAAGAAAAAAAAGAAGAAGAAAAAGAAGAAGAAGAAGATGATGATAGAAGAAGAAGAAGAAGAAGGAGAAGAAGGAGAAGGAGAAGAAGAAGAGGAAGAAGAAGTTGTAGAAGATGAAGAAGAAGAAAAAGACGAAGAAGAAGTAGAAAAAGAAGAAGAAGAAGAAGAAGCACGAGAAGAAGAATAAGAAGAAGAATAAGAAGAAGAAGAAGAAGGGAAGAAGAAGAATAAGTGGAAGATGTGAAGGAAGAAGAGGAAGAAAGAGAATAAGAAAAAGAAGAAGATGAAGAAGTGGAAGAAGAAGAAGAAGAAGAAGATGATGATGAGAAGAAAAACATGAAGAAAAAGAAAATGATGAAGGACACGAAGATGAAGAAGAAGATGAAGAAGAAAAAGAAGAAGAAGAAGAGACGAAGAAAAGAAGATGAAGAAGTAGAAAAAGACGAGGAAGAAGAAGAAGAAGATGAAGGAGAAGACAAAGAAGCGGAAGAAGAACAAGAAGAAGTAGTAGAAGAAGAAGAAGAAAAAAAGACAAAATAAGATGAAGGAGATGAAGAAGAAGAAGAAGAAGAAGAAGAAGAACATGAGGAAGAAGAAGAAAAAGAAGAAGAAATAGAAGGAGAAGAGGAAGAAGAAGAAGAAGAAGAAGAGGATGCAGAAAAAAGATAAGAAGAAGAAGAAGAAGGAGAAGAAGTAGTAGAAGAAGAAGAAGAAGAAGAAGGAGAAGAAGAAGAAGAAGAAGAAGAAGTAGTAAAAGAAGAAGAAAAAAATCCAGAAGAAGAGGAAGAAGATGAAGAAGAAGAAATAGTAGGCAAAGATGATGAAGAAGAAGAATAAGTAGTATTAGTAGTAGAAGAAGAAGAAGAAAACAAAAGAACAAGAAGAACATAAAGAAGAAGAAGAAGAAGAAGAAGAAGACGAAGATGATATTGATACTGAAGAAGAACAAGACGAAGACAAAGAAAAAGAAGACAAAGACGAGGAAGAAGAACTGGAAGAAGAAGAAGAAGAAGAAGAAGACGAAGAGAAGAAGAAGAAGAAGAAGAACCAAAAAAAGAAGAAGAAGATGAAGAAGAAGAAAATGAAGAAGAAGAAGAAGAAGAAGATGATGATGATGATGTAGAAGATGTTGAAGAAGAAGAAGAAGAAGAAGGAAAAGTAGAAGAAGTAAAAGTAGAAGAAGAAGAAGAAGAAGAAGAAGAAAAAGAAGAAGAAAAAGAACTAGAAGAAGAAGATGAAGAGGAAGACTTCGAAGAAGAGACGACGAAGAAGATGAAGAGGAAGAAGAAGAAGAAAAAGAAGAAGAGGAGGAAGAAGACGAAGAAGAAGAGGAAGAAGATTAAGTAGAAGAAAAAGAAGCAGAAGAAGAAGAAGAAGAAGAAGAAGGAGAGGAAGAAGCTCAAGAAGAAGATGAAGAAGAAGAAGAAGAAGGAGAAGAGGAAGGAGAAGGAGGAGAAGAAGAATAAGGGGAAAAAGAAGTAGTACAAGAAGAAGAAGAAGAAGATCATGATGTTGATTAAGAAGAAGAAGAACAAGAAGGAGATGGAGAGGAGGAAGAAGAAGAAGAAGAAGAAGAAGAAGATTAAGAGGTATAATAATAAGATGATGATGATGAAGAAGAAGATGAAGAAGAAGAAGATTAAAAAGAAGAAGAAGAAGAAGAAGAAATAGAAGAGATGGAAGAAGAAGAATACATAGAAGGAAAACAAGAAGAAGAAGAAGAAGAAGATGAAGAAGGAGATGAAGTGGAAGAAGGAGAAGAAGAAGAAGAAGTAGATGAAGATGAAGAAGAAAAGGAAGAAGACCAAGAAGAAGATGAAGTAGATGAAGAAGAAGAAGAAGAAAAAAAAACAGGAAGAAGAAGAAGAAGAAGACAGAGAAGGAGGAGAAGAGCAAGAAGAAGAAGAAGAAGAAGAGGAATAAAGAGAAGAAGAAGAAGAAGAAGAAGGAGAAGAAGAAGTGAAATAAGAAGAACAACAAGACGAAGAAGAAAAAGAAGTAGTAGAAGAAGAAGAAGAAAAAGAAGACGATGACAAAAAAGAAGAGGAAGAGAAGAAGAATAAGGTCACGAAAAGGAAAAAGAAGAAGATAAAGAAGAAGAAAAAAAGGTGAAGATGATGAAGAAGAAGAAGATGATGATGATGAAGAAGCAAAAATAAAAGAAGAAGAAGAAGAAAAAGAAGAAGAAGAATATAAGACAAAGAAGAAGTAGAAGAAGAAGAAGAAGAGAAAGAAGAATGTGAATAAGAAGAAAAAGAACAAGAACAAGAAGCAAAAGATGATGATGATGAAGAAGAAGAACACAAAGACAAAGAAATGAAGAAGGAGAAGAAGAAGAAGAGGAAGAAGAAGAAGAAAAAGAAGAAGAGAAGATGAAGAACAATCAAAAGAAGAAGAAGAATAAGTAGAAAAAGATGAAGAAGAAGAAGAAGAAGAAGAAGAAGATGAAGCTGAAGTAGAAATAGATGAAAGAGAAGAAAAAGAAGAAGAAGAAGAAGGAGAAGGAGGGGAAGAAGAAGAAGAAGAAGACGAAGAAGAAGAGAAAGAAGTACAAGAAGAAGAAGAAGAAAACGAAGAAGAAAAAGAAGTAGAAGAAGAAGTTAAAGAAGAAGACTTCGAAGAAGAGACGAAGAAGATGAAGTGATCGAGGAGGAAGAAGATGATTAGGAAGAAGAAGAAGAACATGTAGAAGAAGAAGAAGAGGAAGAAGATTAAGGAGAAGAGGCAAAAGATGTAGATGAAGGAGGAGATGAAGAAGCTGAAGAAGAAGAAGAAGAGGAAGAAGAAAGAAGAAGAAGAAGAAGAAGAAGAAAAGGAAGAAGGAGAAGGAGAAGAGGAAGGAGAAGAAGAAGGAGGAGAAGAAAAATGGGAAGATGATGAAGAAGAAGAAGAAGAAGAATTAGGAGAAGAAGAAGTTGTAGAAGATGAAGAATAAGCTGACGATGAATGAGAAGAAGAAGAAGAAGGTGGAAGAAGAAGAAGAAGAGGAAGAAGAAAAGGAGAAAAGGAAAGTGAAGGAGGAGGAGAAGAAATAAGAGAAAAAGAAGAAGAAGAAGGAGGGTAAGATGAAGAAGGAGAAGGAGAAGAAGAAGAAGAAAAAGAAGAAGAAGAAGAAGGAGAAGAAGAAGCACTAGAAGAAGAAGAATAAGCTGATGATGAATGAGAAAAAGAAGAAGAAGAAGAAGGAGAAGAAGAAGAAGAAGATGAAGAAGAAGAAGACGACGAAGATGAAGAGGACGAAGAAGAGAAGAACAAGGAAAAGAAGAATAAGTGGAAGAAGAAGAAGAAGAAGAAGATGTTGATGATGATGGTGATAAAGAAGAAGAAGAAGAAGAAGAAGAGAAAGAAGAAGTAGAAGAAGACAAAGAAGAAGAAAAAGAAGAAGTAGAAGAAGAAGATGATGAAGAACGCAAAGAAGGACAAAAAAGAGAAGGAGGAGAAGGGGAAGATGAAGAAGTAGAAGATGGACAAGGAGAAGAGGAAGAAAAGGAAGGAAGAGAAGAAGAAATTATTTAAGAAGAAGAAGATGATGATGATGATGAGAAAAATGAAGAAGAAGAAGAAGAAGAAGAAGAAAGAGAAGAAGAAGAAGAAGAAGAAGAAGAAGAAGAAGAAGAAGGAGAAGGAGAAGAAGAAGAAAAAAAAGAAAAAAGAGAGGAAGGAGAAGAAGGAGAAGAAGAAAAAGAAGTAGTAGAAGAAGAAGATGAAGAAGAAGAATAATAATAATAAGAAGAAGAAGAATAAGGAGAAGAAGAACAAGTAGAAGAAGATAAATATGAAGAAAAAGAAGAAGAAGAAGAAGAGGAAGAAGAGAAGAAGAAGAAGAAAAAAGAGAAGTAGAAAAAGAATAAGATGAAGAAGAAGGTGATAAAGAAAAAAACGAAGAAAAGGACGAAGTAGAAGACGAAGATGAAGAAGAAGATTAATAGGAGGAAGAAGAAGAAGAAGAAGAGGAAGAATAAGAAGAAGAACAAGAAGAAGAATACCTAGAAGAAGAAGAAAACAAGAAGGAAAAGTAGAAGATGATGTAGAGAATGAGATGAAGAAATTGTAGACAAAGAAATGGAATAAGAAGAAGAAGATGATGACGAAGAAGAAGAATGCGAGGAGAAGAAGAAGAAAAAGAAGAAGGAGAAGAAGAAGGAGAAGTAGAAGAAGAAGAAGGAGAACACAAAGAAGAAGAAGAAGAATAAGAACAAGAAAAAACTGAAGAAGTTGAAGAAAAGAACAAGAAGAAGAAGAAGACGAACATGAAGAAAAAGATGTAAAAGGCCTAGAATAAAGAGATTAGGAAGAGGAAGAACAAGAAGTGGAAGCAGAAGAAGAAGATGATGATGAAGAAGAAGCAGTCGTAGAAGAAGAAGAAGAAGAAGAAGACAATGAAGTAGAAGTAGAAGAAGAACTGGAAGAAGAAGAAGAAGAAGAATAAGAAGAAGAAAAAAAAGAAGTAGAAGAAGAAGAAGAAGAAGAAGGAGGAGTAGAAGAAGAAGAAGAAGAAGAAGAAGAAGCAGAAGAAGAAGAAAAAGAAGATCAAGAAGACAAAAAAGAAAAAGAATGCAAAGAATAAGAAGAAGAAGATGAAGAAGAAGAAGAAAAAGAAGAAGAAGAAGAAGAGGAAGATAAAGATGAAGAAGAAGAAGAAGAAGAAGTTGAAGAAGAAGAACAACAAGAAGAAGAAGAAGAATAAGATGAATAGGAAGAAGAAGATGAACAAGAACAAGAAGAGGAAGAAGAAGATGATGAAAAAGATGATGAAGAAGAAGAAGAAGAAGCAGACGAAGCAGAAGAAGAAGATGATAATGAAGAAGAGGCAATAGTAGTAGTTGTAATAGAAGAAGAAGAAGATGAAGAAGAAGAAGAAGACGAAGAAGAAGAAGTAGAAGAAGAAGCAGAATAGGAAGAAGAAGAAGAAGAAGAAGAAGAATAAGAAGAAAAAAAAGAACAAGAAGACAAAAAAGAAGAATGCAAAGATTAAGAAGAAGAAGACGAAAAATAAGAAGAAGACGAAAAATAAGAAGAAGAATAAGAAGAAGAAGGTGAAGAAGAAAAAAGGAACAAGAAGACAAAAAAGAAGAAGAATGCAAAGATTAAGAAGAAGAAGAAGAAGAAGAAGAAGAAGAAGAAGAGGAAGAGGAGGAAGAAGAAGAAGAAGTGGAAGAAGAAGAAGAAGAAGAAGAACAAGAAGAAGAAGAAAAAGATGATGAAAAAGATGAAGAAGAAGAAGAAGAAGCAGACGAAGAAGAAGAAGAAGAAGAGAACAAGAAGAAGAAGAGGAAGAAGTTGAAGAAGAAGAAGTAAAAGGGGGAGGAGGAGGAGAAGAAGAAGAAGAACAAGAACAAGCAGATGATGATGAAGAAGAAGGAGTAGGAGGAGGAGGAGACGTAGTAGTAGAAGAATAAGAACTAGAAGAAGCAAGTAAAGAAGAAGTGGAAGAAGAACAAGAACAAAAAGAAGAAGTAGAAGAAGAAAAAGATGATGATGATGATGATGATGAAGAAGAAGAAGAAGAAGAAGAAGAGGAAGAAGAAGAAGAAGAAGAAGAAGAAGAAAAGAAGAAAAATAAGAAAAAAAATAAGAAGAAGAAGAGAAAGAAGAAGACGAAGAGGAAGAAGAAGGAGACGAAGAAAAAGAAGAGGAAGAAGAAGGGTAGGTAGAAGAAGTGGAAGAAGAAGAAGGAGGAGGAGAAGAAGAAGCAGAAGAAGATGGAGAAGAAAGAGAAGAGGAAGATGAAGAAGAAAAAGAATTAGAACAAGAGGAAAAGTAAGAAGAAGTAGAAGAAGAATAAGAACAAGAACAAAAGGAACAAGAAGAAGAATGTAGAGAAGAAAAACAAGAAGAAGAAGACGATGAGGAATGGGATGAAGAAGAAGTGGAAGAAGAAGAAGAAAAAAAAAGGAAGAAGAAGAAGAAAAAAAAAGGAAGAAGAAGGAGAAGAAGAAGAAGAAGAAGAAGAAGAAGAAGAAAAAGAAGAAAAAGTATAAAAAGAAGAAGAAGAAGAACAAGTAGACGGAGAAGAAGAAGAAGAAGAAGAAGATGATGAAGATGAAGATGATGAAGAAGAAAGAGATAGTAGGGCAAGAGGAGGAGGAGAAGAAGAAGTAGAAGAAGAAGAAGGAGGCATAGAAGAAGTAGAAGAAGAAGGTGGAGAAAAAGAACAAGTATAACAAGAAGATGAAGAA